>DWAE01000180.1:0-19865 GCA_018237945.1 Heliconius sapho
TGTAATACAATATTCAGAATGTTCTAATACAACATACACTACATACTTCAAAACCGTATTACGATAATTTTTCTAATCTTTCATACAAAAACTAACATAATCGAGTTCCTCGTTTCACATTGTTGACTGATTTAATATGACTCACGGCATATATTTAGCTATTACTCTATATGCGGTTTTGTAAATATTTGGACTCCCCGCTCTTATGCTGTGCTTAGTGCTACGGTTTTTTTAATCGAGCATTTTCTTAGCGTTTTATAAGATTTTATTGATATTTATTTTAGTTTTCCATATCTGGGTCTACTTTTGCGTCGTGTAAACATTTATCAAGAGAGAATGAAGAGTAATAAGAGAGAAGAAGGAAGAGAAGTGATAAAATTCTCTAATCAGCCTTTCTATAACATACAGTACAATACGGTGTTATTCTTACAATCATCAAAATGGACTTTGATATTATAGATATTATTGGATCATAAAATTGAATCATAATCGAACACTAAGTTCTCTTTTTATAATTATTGTAACATCAGTGAATTCAAATGTTACGGTGTAAGGTCAGTTTGTGAGTCACGTAGAGCACATTCTGTACATAGATTTTTACTTGAGAATGTTAGTATTTCCGATTTAGCTAATTGAGGTAACTTTAAGTGTGGAAATATAGTTTTATATATATTATAACATTTTTCATAGAGGCCGGTGCTGGTGCAGGTGCACAGACGTGTGACTGTAAACGCGACAGGTTATGGGTTCGATTCCTACTCGATGAAATTAAATATTTAATATTCATTTCTTCGTTCTCGTGTCAATACGCAGTGCCTCCAGAATTCTGCAAAAAAGTGGGGTACGGAGTGTCTTAACAATAAGCTCCTGTTAACACACTCCGACACTCCTGCTTACTCTAGTACATGCGGGAAACAACGTGAAGATGAAAAAACAATCTTATTTTGTCATATATACACTTTGCTCTACGACGTAAGCATTTTTAATAACGCGTTTTTTAATTTTATTTAGTTTATATTACAAATATAAACATTTTATACTAAATGAATGTACATAATGATAGAACATTAATGTTTCGTTTCATGTACCGTGAACGTAAAATATTTTACTCATACGACATAATATTATGACCTTATAAATAAAACTTAATTCCGGTTCTGATTCATAAAATCTTACAAAATGACCTGTACTTGGAAACGTCATCATCAATAGCTGGCTGCGGTAAAAAAGTTACTACGTCAGTGTAAGGTCATGAGGCATATAGTAAAGCGTGACCCTAACTTATTTTCATTTCAATTTTATTCCTTTGAAATACAGTTTAATTTTGATAATTTTATTTCTTGTATTGCTTTTCAACCCCTAGTCCGCTTGAAGGAACCGCACCGGCGCATCGAGATGCGCGCGCACCCTCCAGTATCGAGTAGGCCAGTCATTTTCCTAACCTCTATCAAACAGCTGTTCGGAAAACTTAAATTAAAGTGAATATAGTAATCATCGCAACAATCCACATACGCGACTAGACGCGTCGGAAGCCATTACGAAATGATTTAAATTTAGAATCTGCGTTATTATTTTTTTTAGTTTACGATTTTCATGCTTTCATTCGGTTTCCAGCCAGCACGTTCGGCGTTTACTCGTGCGGCATATTTTAACTATTTTTTTTTCGTATAAGTAGATTTTATTTCGCGATTATATTATCAATATTCACTATTAACTAGCAGCTATTGTTATTTATACACAACTTTACTAACTACATTTTATTATTGAATAATTTCTAGGTTACGTATATTGTGAAACAAAATGGTGTGATTTTGTAATCTTATGTATTTATTTTGTGTGAAAACTTGTGAATCATGAAACTTTTTAGTGGACGACTTAAATGTTTTTAGTGTTGTGTTATATTTTGTGTTAAAATGGAGGAGTACGAGTACGACTTCGCGTACGAATGCCGGGTTGGTATTACGTATTGTTTATGTTATACTTTCTACATTCATGTTGCATTCTAGTGCAATTATTTAACCGCATATTAAAGATGGAAAATGCTTAGTATGTTGACATCATTATATTAACGACTGACTCATAACAGAGTCGAAGCGTGCTAAGTCGTATAGCCAAATAATTCATTTGTTATTCTTTAACAAAACATAATAATTAAAAAATAAATAAAATATACATAAACCAAAGACATTTATTTTTCTTTTAACACTTAATAGTTGCTACGGTAATAATTTTTTGTACTTTTATATACATTATGCACACCTATAATGCAGAGAAGTATATAGGCTACACTTTAACATAGATGTGCATGACCCAAATCTCTCTGAATGCAATAGGACCGGATTCAATGAGTACCCATATTTGTATAACAGGCGACCAGTGCGACAGGTACCGCCAGCAGTGGCCATTCACTTTGTGAACTGAATCAATTATATATAAGTTTATAGCTAGATTTTGTTAATATATCGTGTTATAGTTATAACTAATATTTATTTGTGTTATGTTGATTTCTCTTCACAAAGACTTAATAATGAATTCGTTCTATTCGAGTCTAGTATATTATATGCGGTTATTGTACTTGAAGACAACAATAGAATTTTCACTTGCCTACTTCAAATGAACATATTGACACATTAAAATGTTTATTAGAACTAAGAAATATCTGAAACACTTTTGGATTGAAGAAAAAAACTACAAGTGTGTTAATTTAATTTTCATCTTATGACTCGCGTTATCCGCATTTGTTTTTACCTTTCTATTTCCTCTCATACTGAATAAAAAAACTATTTCCTATTTATTTCTTGTATTTTTTACCCTGTTTATAAGTTTTTATAAAATAGCATTTAAAATTCTTCATAATTAACACTGTCTTAATTAAAAATTGTTATTATTTTTCAGCGCCTCGTCGAAGCGATGGCGCCGCGCTCAGCGCGCTCGTTCCGCCAAGAGTTCAACATGCAGGACCTGGCGACCACCGAGCACACGTATACACATTATACTACTGAGAAGTAAGTAACTAACATTAGTAGCAATGTAACTTTACGTATTTAAATGTAATTGTTGTATATTTAATGTAATTTTTCTCCAAAAATTTTCAATTTTTCAAATCATCGCAGATACGTGAGAACATCACATTCAACAGAGCTCGACGGCCAGGCCCCAATTAAATCAATGACTAATGGCAAACTTAAATCCCCGATTTTCGACGACAGACCCGATATACGAAATTTAAAACGCGTCCATAAAATGTATGAAGGCCCCAACATTATAGAGTCGAGAGGTATCGTTCACCCCGAAACTAGAGAAATTCTCACAGTCGGTCAAGCCATCAGTATGAGAATACTTGATGTTCGAACGGGACGATTATTGTCATCTCCTAATACAAGACAAACTATAACTATTGAACAAGCTGCCAAAGAGGGTCTAATAGATCCTAAATTGGCTGCGAGACTCACTGGACCCTGCGGTATGACAGAAGATGGAAACGAAGTTACATTGCTAGAAGCAATTCAGAGAGAACTTTACGACGCAGAACAAGGACTTACAGATCCAGCAGAAAAGCGAATTAAGGTGACTGTTGAAAGTGAAAAACCTAATCAAGGAATGAGTATTTCGGACGCACTCAATCGTGGCCAAGTAGATTTGCAGAATGGTCTTTATAGATTACCTAACGGAAGCTACATAAGCATAGCGGAAGCGTATCAACGCGGTTACCTTATTTATAATGAGATTATCAAAATAAAATCGAGCGCTTTGTCTTTGTCAGACGCGATTAGTCAAGAACTTGTAGACAATAGCGGTTGGATATTGGATAGAAATTCGGGCGATAGATTTGAGTTGGAAGTTGCTATTAAAAATGAATTAATAAATCCCAATTTAAGAGAAGTTGTAGATCCCAAAAATGATACTAAGATAACGCTTGCTGAAGCGATAGAGAAAAACATTATTAATACTAAGCATTCTAAGTATGTACATAACGTAACGAAAGAAAAAATGACTTTCAAAGAAGCCACGAGTAAACGTTATATTTGTAAACCCATGACACTTAAAGATATTTGTGATAATAATTTAATGACGAACGACGGTAAAATTTTGTCACCAACTAATAGGACCCCTTTGAATATACTCGAGGCTATCTCTGCGGGCGTACTAGATAGCGATAATATTAAATGCGTTTCTGACACAACAACCGGTCAATTGCTGTCTTTGTCGGAAGCTCTTGGTGCTCGGATTATTCTTCCTGATAATAAATTTCGTGATAATTTAACAGGTGAAATATGTACTATTCCCGAAGCGGTAGACAGAGGTCTTATAACTTCTGTGTCACAAAGGTCGATCTTTGATATAGACGGTTTTAGAGATCCGAAAACAGGTGAGTTTGTATCTTTTAATACAGCTCTTAGTAAGGGTAACTTAAAGTACGCTAACGGTGAAACTTTCTTGAAATCTGAAAGTGGTGACTTCGTATTTTTGGAGGATTGCCCTAAAGTTTCAATTGTTCGACCTGAAGTACTAGAAATGTTTAATCGTAAAATAGGTGTTATCGAAAAAGGGCAAGAACTGTCAGTTTTAGATGCAGTTTTCAAAAATATTTTAGATCCTAAAACAGGATACCTATTGGATTCTACAACCAAAAGACCAATTCCATTCAATAAAGCTGTAGAAATAAATATGATTACCCCTGAAGGTGCTGCCTTATTAAACTCTCTTTTAAATATTACATTAACACTACAAACGGTGACAAAAACTGTTAAGAGATATGTAACTGTAACAAATACATCACGAAAGTCCGAGACAATTATAACCTTTGCTGAAGCTATCCGACGTGGTCTCATTGATGAATCTACTCAAACGTTTACCGATCCCACTACAGGTACTGTATTCCCCATACAACAAGCGTTAGATGATGGGTTGCTAGGTGTAGATCAAGACGAACCACGTGTTACTCAAATTTCCGATCGTATAACGAAAAAGGATTTACTTCCTGGGCAAGTAGTTGAACTAAAAATTACAAAAAAATCTTTTATCAAAGACCTACCTCCTAGTCCAGAAAGTAAATTACATCACGATAATAAACCTGAGACCGTAAAAAGTCCAGATTATACCATAACCGATTCATTACAACCCCATAAAGAAATAACCCGTGAAATAAAAACTGTAACATCAAAATCTATTGAAAGCGACCCTTCAGTAACTTCATTTACAATTAGAAAGAATACTATTGAGTTGCCACATGGCGGTTGGACGCTTAACGAAGCTATCCAACAAAATCTTTTCGATCCTAAAACTGGTATAGTTGTTATTCCTGGTACAGATCGCGTGTTAGACCTCCAAGAAGCTGTTAAGCTTAATATTATTAACCCGGAATCAGCTATTGTTCTTGACAGTAAATCCGGAAAAGAGACACCTTTGCACAGAGCTTTAGAATATAATATAATTGACCCCACAGGACATTATAAACATTCTAATATAGTGTTAAATATGCAACAAGCTATTGAACGCCAATTTATAATATTTGTCACTCTTACAAAAACCCGTTCTACTCAAAAAGTAATCACAATTACATCTATGGCAGGCATGCCGGACAGAATGGAAATATCAGAACTAGAACATGCATCATCTGCTAAAGATTCTGATGACCAGTCTATATTAGAGCCTGTGCAAATATCTTCAGGTATTATTTATGATCCTGCTACAGCACTAGTTATTTCGACAGATTCAGGAGTATCAGAAAATATAATTGACGCTGTTGATCGTGGTATAGTTTCCGATAGTATTGTTCATGTTATAGATCCTGATACCGGAAAACAAATTAGCTTAATTCAAGCTTTAGAAAAGGGTATTGTAGATAAGAATACAGGAGAATACAAAAATAAATCTGGGAAAAGTTATAGTCTCTCTGATGCAGCGAAAGTGGGCTTAATAGCAGTCATAGGATCACCATTAGTTGCTGCTTCCAAAATAATTCAAGTTGTAAAGAGTACGATGGTAGTAGATCCGAATACTGGCGAAGAATTACCAATGGAGGTTGCTTATGAAAGAGGACTTGTTGATCCTGCAACTTACCAAAACTACGAAGATTCTATTAGAGGAAAAACACCAGAGCAACTAGAACCATCTGACAAAAAGAGAAGTGTAACTACAGCTGAATCTAGCACCGTTACTGTTTCAAAAGTAATTATGACTTCAGTTATAGATCCTGTAACTGGCGAGAAATTAACAATAGAAGAGGCAAATAAGAGAGGTATTGTTGATCCTCTTTCATATAAAAAATTTCTAGATTCTACAGTTGATACCCCAGAAACCAAAACAATTAATCAAGAAATAGTTACACAAAAGCCTGGTTCCAGTAAAACGCCAACGACTCAAGCCTCTAATAAATCTTTATCTGTAGAAGCTGCAGTGTCGAAGGGTTTTATAACCGTTGAATCGATACAGAACAGCCTTTCAGCTGACGATAGAAAAAAATCAAATAATGTAGTTGCTGATAAGCCAATTCAGTCATTAGACGTTGTTCAAATACCAAATTACAAAACAAAACCATCTACACCGAAATACAAAATTGAAATTAGTAAAACTGATGTTTATTCTGTTGATGTTAAACCTGTAGTGTTACAAAAACTCCGTAAAAGTGTGGTTATGCCCTTAGAAGCAATAGAAATGGGCTTAATTGATGAAAATACTGCAAAAATTTTAGAAGCGATAAAATCGTATAATGACGGACGTGGTCTACCAATTTCACTTGGTAAAGCTATTGAAGCTGGTTATGTAAATGAAAATGATGGTAAAATTGTTGATCCTGTTCATGGTGACATTATTTCCATTAAAGAAGCTTTGAATCGTGGTATATTAGATAGTGAAGGACAAAATGAAATATTATTACCCATAGCAAGAGGTTTATCTATTCCTGAAGTTTTAGAACAAGGATTATTAAACCCTGCTTCAGGAAAAATAATTCATCCAGAAACAGGAAGCCATTTAACTTTAAGAGAGGCAATAATTTGTGAAATAGTTGATCCTTTGTCGGTCATCACAATAGCTCCAGGTCAAAATATAACTTTATCGGATGCTATAGCAAGAAATATATTAGATATAGAAAGAAATAATGTAAATACTAATCAAGGTGCACTTGATTTAGTTTCTGCTGTTAATTCCCAAATATTTCCGAATATAAAACCAAGTAATGCCAAAAATATTCCACCAGCTGGCATGACTATATCGGTTGCAATAAAACAAAATGCAATTGATCCTAACACAGGTAACATAACAAATCCACTTACTGGAGAGATAATTCCGATCGATAAGGCTATCGAAAAAGGTCTAATTATGAATATTCCATATCCACAGTCACCTTCTACAAAAACCATTGAAGAAGCTATTAAAGATGGCATAGTTGATCTTAAGGATGGTGTGTTTGTTAATACGAAAACAAATGAAAAAATTCCTATAGATAAGGCTATAGAACAAGGGTTAGTATCAATTAAAACCAATAATGAAAAATTGGAATCAGAAGGAGTAATAACAACAATTACAGAAACATTTACTTCACAGCACACAATTACAACTAAAATGGTGGAATTACTAGCTGATTATGTCCTTATAAGCGCAAATGAAGTACAAAACTCTAAAACTGGGGAAATTGTTTCTATTGAAGAGGCCCGAGAAAAAGGAATAATTAAAGATGAACAAATTAGTAAAGAACAATTCTTAACCAACGATGAAAATATTAATTTTCAAGAAGCCCTGCATTTGGGATATATTGATATAGAAAAGGGGACTTTTACTCATCCAAATACAGGAGAAGTTGTGACTATTGCTGAAGCTGTCGCTAGTGGTATACTGACGACTGAAGTTTTAAGAGACATAAATGTACAACCTCAAGAAACGCATTCAACAAAAGAAATGCTCAACTTAAATGACGCATTTGAAACTCTTTTTGACGACAAAACTCAAAAATTCAGAGATCCAAAGTCACCTAATAAAGTAATGACTTTTAAAGAAGCTCTTGAAAGAAATGTTATAGATCCAAATTCTATACTTTACAATGTCAATGCTGGAAAACCAATAACATTGCAAGAATCTTTAGATACTGGCTTAATAGATAAAAAAACAGGAAAACTAAAAGAGCCCCAGACAGGTAAATCTGTGGATATTAAAAAAGCCGCTAAGATGGGCTTATTTGCTGTTGTAGCTGCTCCAGTCTTAGCGGGAATGGCGGTAGTAGAAGGTGCAAAAATTGTTGGTGAAAAAATTATAAAAGCGAAAAATGATGAGGCGATTTCTACTCAAATTCAAAAGCAAGTTCATAAGGACAATGTTCCTATTAAAGATATTCAAAGGAAATCTAAATCATCTGAACGGGCAAAAGATATAATAAATATTGAATCTGCTTGTAATGTAATTTCTGAAGAAGGAAGTCAATTAAAAGTCAAAGGCAAAGATAATATTATTAAAAGCAAAGATATTAAACTTGAAAAATCCCCTGATAAGGAAGCCGATAAAATTGTTGATGTTGGTATTAAGAATCTTGAATTTGAAGCAGAGAAATCTGAGTCTGCTATAGAAATGTCTCTGCCACAAACAACGACTAAAGGCGACAATGTTGCTGACAACGTACAACTGAAAACACAACAAGATGCAACCACATCAGAAGGCACTAACGTTGCAGCTTTAAAAAAGACAGAAAGTGACTTCGAAAATTCATCTGTTAAAGAATTTGTTAAAATTACACCTGATGGTAAGGAAATAACTACAGTAGTAAAAACAACTGTTACTACAAGTGACCCTGAACCGACTGAATATATAAGTGAACTTAATAGCACTATAATAAATACCACTGCTTCTAAAATGACAACAATAGAGGTAACTCAAAATTCTTCCAAATCTTACTCTATTTCAGAACAATATAGTATACCTGACGAAAAAACCGTGCAAATAAGTACTGATGACTATCCAAATCAAGTTGAAACATCTATATTAAGTATTAGTAAAGATATGTCTAAGCTTCCAATTAGCGAAATTAAAAAGCCACATTACGCCTATGAGAAAAAACCATCTCAAGAAAATGTAAAGGAAGGTGTTTCCTTGCCTAACAAAGAATACCCTGAGTCTTGTAAAAAAAATATTGAAGACTTTGATCCACAGAATAACCAATCATTAAACGACAGTATGCTAGCTAACCAACATAAAATCGCTACAGGTATCATTTACGATCCAAATACTAATAAGGTGACCATCGAAAGCAGCGGTGAATGCGCAGATTTACTTGGGGCTATTGATAAAGGAATTGTACCTAGAGAATCCATATTGGTAAAAGATCCTAAATCAGGAGAACAAATTTCATTCAAGGAAGCTATAGACAAAGGAATAGTAAATAAAACAACTAATGAAATCGTTAACGTTTCTGGTAAAAATATTAGCTTTGCTGACGCTGCTAAAATAGGATTGGTAGCAATTGTAGGTGCTCCAGTTTTAGCAGTATCAAAAGTTATTGATGTTGTCAAAGGAGGTATTGAATCTAATGATAAGAAAAATGTAAAATTACATCATGTTAAAGAATCTCAAGAAAATTTATTAAGTTCAATTGAAAAGCTTGCAAAACCTGATTTATCTAAAGATTCTACAGTTTTAACATCAGATATAATAAAACAAGACATTAATTCAAGCTTAGGTCAGTCAGAAGATATTATTGATATGAATAAAAAACCCCTTAGCAGCGATGTTCCGCTTGAACCAACTGTAAAGGGACCACAAAATCAAAGCCCAGCTATAACTAACGATGGTAAATCCATGTCTGCCATGCTGATTGATGCTGAAAAACAACCGTTACACGCTATTGACGAAATCATTGAGCAAAATGTAACTAAAATAAAATCAGAACCAGTAAAATTACTTTATGAAAATATTACCTTAATTGATGCAATTGCTCAAGGCAAAATTGAACCAAAGATATGTAGAATTATTATCAACGGCATAGAGACTCCATTAACTGTGCAAGATTCTTTAGAACAAGAGCAAATCAGTAGGTTTACGCCGGTTGATGTAGTATCCAAAAATTGTATTATAGTTAGAGAAAGTAAACCAAAATATAGCTTATCAATATCTCAAAAGGTTACTCCAGAAGAACTTTCAGAAATGGGTGTTTATGATATTGAGAAACAAATATTCTTAAATCCAAAGACCGGTGCAAAAATTTTATTTGAAGAGCTCGTATATGGCCTTCAGATATTCGACCCTACGACAATTCTAGTTAAAGATTTAAATAGTAAATCAGATAATTACATTTCTTTCGAAGAGGCAATTTCGCGACCGATCATTGATAAGACAACTGGCCATATGGTTAATCCTAAAACCGGCAAACGTTTATCATTTTTAGAGTGCGTTCAAATTGGATGGATAGTAGAGAGACCTGAAGATGTGTCTGTAGTTGAACAAGTTACAGTTGAAACAGCACTAGAAAGGGGGTTATATGATCCCAAGACTGGTGAAATAAAAGATATCAACACAGGTGAGCTCGTACCGATTGGTGAAGCAGTTCAAAAAGGATTAATTGATCATGAATCATTACTTATTAACGTCCCTGGTTCCAATGAAGTTATTTCTTTATCCGACGCCATTGACCGAGGAGCTGTAGAATTACAAGATGGTGTCATTATTATAATGGAAACTCAAGAAACAATAGAAATATCTATAGCATTACAACGTGGATTAATAACTGTTTTAAGAAGACCCATCTCTATAGAAGCAGTCATTTCAAAAAATATGTACGAACCAAAATCCGGAAAAATAAGAGATGACGTAAGTGCTCAGTTATTACCTATTGATAAAGCAATTGAAAGAAATATTGTACATCCTACTATTTCTGAAATAAAAGATACCATGTTAGATAAATACGTTCCTCTTTCTGAAGCTCTCGACAAAAAAATTATCAACCCTGAAACTGGTAAAATAGTAAATAAAAAAACTGGCGAGTATGTTCCTTTAGATGATGCTCTCAAAAAAGGACTTATTGCCACTAAAACCGTTACATTTAGTTTGTTTGATATTATTGAACTAGGTTATTATTCTCCAGACTCTTGTAAAATTTTAAATCCCAGAACTGGTGAAAATATAACACTGAATAAAGCTATTAAAGATAAACTTATAGATCCATCCAATGTTAAAATAAAAGATGATAAAACTGAAACTGTAATTTCTTTCGAACAAGCTGTACAATCTGGTTTAATAGATTTAGAAAGTGGAATGCTTACTTCCCCCTTATTTAATCTTAAAGACGCATGTGAAAAAGGCTATTTACTCAGCGATCAGAAACCATGGTCTTTACAAGAAGGCTTAGTTCAAGGTTTCTATGATCCTGAAACTGGCCTCTTAACTATTAATGGTGCTACTATGACATTAGAGGATGCAATTAAAATTGGAAACATTAATCCAGAAGTTTTAACAGTTAGAAATTCCGTATCAGGAGAAATAATTTCGCTCGCAGATGCGATCAAAGTTGGTATAATTGATTCAAAGGAAGGAAAGGTTAGGGATCCTATTCAAGGTGATAAAATTTCTCTTACGGATGCATCAGATCGTGGATTAATAGTGCCAGCTAAACGAAAGCTTAGTTTGCCTGAGGCTGTATTTAAAGGTTTCTATGATCCAAAAACTGGTAAGTTCTCAAATCCACTAAACAAAGACAAAATGCCTACTGATAGGGCAATAAGAAAGCGTATGTTAGATCCTCAATCAACTTTGGTTCACGTTGGTGGCAAAGTTATACCATTTGAATTTGCAGTTGATAAAGGCATAGTTGATGGTAGAACTGGAACAATCATATTAGGAGATGAGAGAGTAGACTTCCGTGAAGCATTTGAAAGAGGTATATTAGTAGAAGTCCGTAAACCACTTTCTCTTATGGAAGCTATAGAAAAGGGTATATATAACGAAATCACAGGCCTATTTATGGATCCGCAAAGTGGCAAAAAATACACTCTTGTTGAGGCAATTAAAATGAATTTGGTAGATCCACAATCAGTACACATTCAGGACAATAGATTAGGTAAATGGGATAAAATCACACTGTCAGAATCTATTGAGACAGGTGTTATTGACGATAAATCTAGTAAAATAAAAAATATAAATAGCGATAATGAAGAGATTAGTTTAGCTAAAGCTTTTGAAATAGGTTTACTTGTTGATAATAAAGCTCCTATAAGCTTACAGAGGGCCCTTCATCAAGGTCTATATGATGACACTACCGGTAAAATAATTGATCCTTTGAGCACGCGAAAAATAACTTTGCACGAAGCTATTCGTAAGTCTATTATTAGCCCAAAATATCTTTGCTATTTTGACAAAAAATCAGAAAAACCGTTAACATTATCAGAATGTTGCCGCAGTGAAATAATTGATAAAAGAAATGGTAAATTTATTGAGCCTGGATCCGATGTCCACATACCTCTCTCTGAAGCTATGAATTTAGGTCTTATAGTGGATATAGAAAGTGCTGGTTTTTCTTTATATGATGCACTGGCAATGAATATGTATGACATTACGGAGCTTATGTTTGTTCACCCTGTTAGTGAAAGAAAAATATCTCTCAAATCCGCTATTTCAGAAGAACTTATTAATCCAGAAGTATCACTCATTAAACATATTCCATCAAGTAAATATATGAAATTAATCAATGCAATAGAATGCGGAGTTATCGATATAAACAATAGTGTGTATATTTTGCCTAACGGAAATCAAATTAATTTATTAGATGCTAAACATCGCGGTCTCATAGTTACTTCCAAGAAAAATCTAAGCCTCGAAGAAATAATTAGGAATGGTCTTTTTAGAGCCGACAATGGCAAAATTGTAGATCCTAATACTAACGAATTTGTAGATCTTAATAAAGCTATCGAATCAAACCTCTTAAACTCAGACCTTACAGTAGTTAAAGACAGTTCTACAAATAAATTTAAACCCCTATTAAATGCCATACATGAAGGTGATGTCGATGTCATTAAAGGTAGGGTTTTAGATACTAAAGCGAAGAAAACTTATAGCTTAGATATCGCATTTGACAAAGGCTTACTAATTACCGTAATACAACCTTTGACATCACATAAAGTGTCTAGACGTTATATATCAAATAATTCCGCGCCGAAAGAGCCAGTGCTCCGCGAATTTACACTAGATGAAGCGATAAAATATGAATTTATTAATCCTGAAATGGCACTTATAAAAGATCCCCATAAAAACAAATACATACCGTTGAAAGTTGCTATCAGGGAAAATATTATCGATAATAATGCTAAAGGTTTGTTCGATCCTCAAAACAGATCTCGCGTGCTTTGTTTTACTTTTGAAAACGGTCTTATTGTTTATGTTAAAGAACCTTTAACGTTTGAGCAAGCTATAGAAGAAGGTCATCTAAATATAAGTACAGCTCGATTTACTGATCCGCAATCCAATGAAGTTTTAACAATCAAAGACGCAGCCATAATAGGCTATATTGACCCAGACACTGCGCTCATTAAAGATAATCTAAAAAAACGACTAGTTAAACTTCCTGAAGCTTTCCGTAAAGGCCTAATGGATGCTGAAAAGGGTAATATTTTAGATACTGAGACTTCTAAACTCAATACTTTAAGTGCTGCAATTGAAAATGGCCTTCTTATGACGCCCAAGAAAAGCTTTACACTTATTGAGACGCTTAATTTCGGAATTTATAACCCTACCACGGGGGCTTTAAATGACCCCTTCATTACCACTAGTGTGATAGATAGAAAGAGATTAACATTGGGCGAAGCCATTCAACAAGGCATTGTCGACGCTTCAAGCACGGTAGTCAAAGAACCAGAATCTGGAAAGATATGGCCATTGGTACAAGCAATAGAACAAGAGCTTGTCAACCCTGTCGAAGGCAGATTGGTGATAGACCCGAAGAAAGGAATCAGTCTCGATTTAGTCAAAGCTCTTAAAAAGGGATACTTGCTGCCAGCAGAAACGAGGGTAAGTTGTAATTTTTATCTTATAATATGTGCTTTAAACAAGCAAAGGTGTTGCTTTGAACTTCTTTTATTTCCACTCTTAGTAGGTAATCTATTACAACTAAGCGTTTGGCTTACAACATTGGCATGGCACGACACCCACATGACTTAAGTCAATGACTGGGTTATAGGCGCAATACTTAGCTCAACGAAATTGTATAGAATTTTATCCATGTGATAAAATTTAATATAATTTGAGATGAAGTTTAAATTTAAAAGTTAATTAATTATTACCTATAACTAAGTCAATTCATTTAGTTGACTTAATTTGCCATCGTTTAAAAGTAGTTCAGCACATTAATAGATTATTTAGATGGTCGAAATTACATTTTCACCATTCGATATCATAATCATTTAGGATACTCAAATCTATTTCACGTGATTCCGACCAGACATTTAAAATATAATTATTTAGATAAATAAGCTTTTATTTCGGTTTCTTACTAAAGTAGAATATTTGTAATTTTTTAAAGTGTTTTGTGATGTTTCTAGATGCTTATGTTAGGTCATTTCGCTAGACACTTGACAGTTTTCTCATATGGATTTGAATGAAACTTTTATACTATAATCAAAGACAACTTTTTAATAATAAAAAAAAATACTATAAAGTGCTTATGAAAACTGTCAAATTCAGTGAAACGAGTGATTATGTGCTTACCGACTTTGTAATAAGGCTCGATGTATGTTGTTTTTTATTTCCAGCCGTTGCCTGCGATGCTAAAGAGCCATTTTGAGCTAAATCGTGAATGCTTGCCTTTGAGGGATCATATTAACGACGATATTAAGAACCATCACCGTATCGCCAATTACCTAACCCCCATTCATATTGTGCTAAGAACTCTATATGGGAGAGGTCGAAAGGGACGTTAAGTCTTGACCTGTGTCGTCGACCTCTCGCTTTCGTACGTTCGCTTCCTCATTCAAAAACCAGCTAATTATGACTGCTGGTTCATTTAAATATTCCGATTCCAAAATCACTTGGCATTTTCCTTAAGTTTTGTGTTCCGACATACTCATTCCTTGGAAATGTGCTCACAAAATTTCGGAATGCATGATTGATTGTAAGCTATTACAATATCGATTGTACGGCGGTACTCGCGACGCAAACATTCACAAATATCAAATGGTAATACATTTTCGACAAACAAACACACCAAAGGTAGTATTGATTGATATTCATTATGATCTTAATACAAATTCGATTCAGTGAGAACTTATTTCATTATCTTTCGTTTCGTATAATAAGCTTAAAGCTACTGCTTTTTTCTGAAGTAAATGAAATAAAATCTCACCATCGAATTAAATAAATGTAAAGTCGTTCAAAACAGATATATACTATATTCGCCTTACATGTACATTCTTACTCTATACTCTTGTATTATATTTCGTTTACAAAAACCATTTGTTTTAGAATTTCAGATTTTTTCCCAAAAGGTACTTCTTGTCTTTTATTACTTATTTTAACAACTTACTTAATAAAAAAAATTACTTATACAAAATAACTGTTGGAGATATCGATGTCATTTTTAAATTCTATGATTTATGTCATGCAAATGTCAAAAAATTTAAGTTTTATTTCATTTTTGACGTTTGTATTGTGTCACTGCTTGCATGTAACGCTTTTCTGCACCTAGATTGTATTGTATTCTACGCAACATCTGGACTGGTTGTGTTGTCATCTTCACGCTCTTTGTAAATTGGCCTCTTTCGTGTCTATAAACTTCAGGTTTTGTCTTTGCTTCTATGCATAGCGGTAATATAAGCTTGTTTTTCAGGTTTTTACAAACCACTTGGCTAGAGAGCTAAGTAGTTTTTTAAATGTATTAAATATAGTTTACTCTATATATTTAAAATTATTTTCAAGAGCGTGTGATGGTGTTTTTTTAAATCTCACTATTTGTAAAATAATAAAAATAAGAGCACTGTAAATTTACATTAGTTATTGTCGATGTACAGTGAGTTACAGCACTAGATAGATATTTTGAAAAAATCATTGTGTAGATTTAGATATTGCACCGTTAATGCCTAAAATAGGCTTGTAAATTGTAAATAATTTGGCACATCTTTGTGGCAAAACGACTTATCTTTACCTTTCGATGTTTAGCAAGCAGTAGAAGAGAAATACAGGCTTTGCGATGAGACCCTATCAAAGTTATTGGAATGGATCGCGGTCGTAGAAGAACGTTTGGCCAATCAGGAAGCCGTTAAAGAAGACGTGGATGAACTGCGTAACCAGATTAACATACTTAAGGTACATAATACCATTTATTACTGACAAACTATGTAATTATACTAATTAGAAAATATATTTATACATTAATACAATTATGGTCATTTGTAAATATGTGCTATATTTTCCTCTAGCTTATTAAGGATGATCTCGAAAGTCACCAACGCCAAGTATCAGCTTGCGCAGATCAAGCCAAGCAGCTCCTAGTTTCAGGCAGTGATGTACTGGCACCTCATGAGGTATTTTACAATATGTGTAAATTTTTATTATATATATAGTAATAGTTAGTTACAAATAGTTAAAAAAATGTACTGAATTTTTATTTGTTATGAGAGTTCTATTTAGTTATATTTATATGTGTAAAGCTACATAAGTATATTTTTATTTGAGGTTGCTGCTCTTGAACGCGGAGTAAGGCAATTGAAACAACGCTGTGACAAATGTATGGAGAAATGCGACAGGATGCTCAGGCGTCTAGTTGCAGCCAGAGACGAACTTGGCAAATTCACGTATGTATATTATTTATTTGTTTTAATAAACTTTCATTATCAGCGTATTATTTACAAAAAAAAGACCTATTCATATGATAAAAATGATTTACTCCTCTAAAATGTTCACCTGCACCGAATACATGATGTATATCATACATAGAACAGAAAATGTAGAATAGAGCATTTTAACACAATGTTCTTTCACCCAAAAATAAAAAATGCAGCAAAGCAAAGAAAACTATGAATACAATTAATAAATATTTTCAATATAATTTTAACACTGATTTTTAGCAATGAATTGAACACTTTCAACACTTGGATGGAAAGTGCATACCGCACTCTAGAAGACAAGGAAGTAGCATTATCTAAAGTGGAACATTTAAGCGGTCAAAGCGACGATGTACGCGAGTTCGTGTCCGACGTCATCGCTCATCAAGCTGATCTTAGATTCATCACTATGGCCGCTCAGAAGTTTGTGGATGAGAGCAAGGTGCTTATTAAATATTGATAATTGATTAAAATATTTTTGAGATATATTTAAGAACCGAAAGGTTTACCTTTCGTGACATTTGTCACAATTTTTTGTTTTATTCATAATTATTAAAATAAAAGTCTTAGTAAAAATATAAATTTCTATTCTCATTATGTTAAGTAAATAAAATTTAAAATTAAAAATAACTATCCTTTACACATATCCAACATACAGCATGTCATAAACAAATTAAACTAATTTCTTAATTTTTACCCAATTTTGCAGGAATTCCTATCAATCCTCAACGACTATCGTACAACATTACCAGCTCGTCTCTCCCACATCGTTCCACCGGCGGACAGTCTAGTAAGAGAGCACGCAGCTTTAGCGAGAAGAAGACATTCAGACTTAGCCAATAGAGCTCAGAGACTGCTCGATAGACTGAGAACGGCGAATGATGGGTCTGCGAGATATAGGGAAGCATTGCAAAGAGCTCAGAGATGGATGGAAACAGTATGTTTTTTTTTATTTAATTTTCTTCTTCGATCTTAATATGGTTAATGAAGAAATGATGGTAGACATGTTCATTGTGATTTAGATTTCCATTTGGTAGATTGTTATTATTTCTAACACTATTTGTTATATTTATTTTCAATAAGATAAACAGTCTCAAAGTTGTAACTTCCCATACGTAAACAATGTGTGGAGAATGAGTGATCTATTATAAGGTTATTTTGCTATTAATGTTTAATATAGTAATGATAAAGAAAATATATGGAATAATTAATCTCCTGTTCCTAATAATTAAAGCAAATTTCCCTCACATTAAGATAATATTGACATATAAAATTAAATTTTCCTTCAGGTTGAACCTCAAGTCCGAGCAGTAATATCTGAAGCGGTGGGTGGTGAGCCCAGAGCGGTTGAGTCTCAACTCGCCCGAGCTAAATCCCTCCACACTGATGTGTTGGCTCAGGGGAGACTCATCGATAATGCTAGAGATGTAAGTTGATAAGAACTTTTGGTTCCTTGGGTTTTTATTTTTTATAGCTTGGACTATATCATTAATTTTACATTCTTATACATTTTTAAAGTATGAAATTTTTTTTTATGGTATAATTTATGTTACTAATATAGATTTGGACTTAATGCTTTTTAATATTTTTTATTTAAAAGCTACCTTTTTGGAAACACCACACAATATTGCGACTCTTTATACCAAATTGGCGGGTATCGCTCATTAAGAATCTGTAATAATATATATATTTTTTTACTTCACAGGCTTGCGATCAACTAGTAAAATCTCTAGAAGGCAACCTAACACCTTCGGAAATAAGACAGCTTGAAGTGCCGGTCCTAGAACTTTCCGAACGATACAATGAACTAAGTTCGGCCGTCGGATCCCGTTGTGCTGAATTAGAAGCCGCGTTACTACAGTGCCAAGGATTGCAAGATGCGGCCGAAACGCAAGGGCAGTGGCTGACGGCTGTTGAAAGTGGTTTTAAGTAAGTTGTAGTGTAAATTTTAGTTAGTGTTGAGTAGCGGTACTCAACCCCCCTCTTTGCCTTGTTGTTGGAGCGAGCGAGCAAGTGGAAATCGAACCCACAAATTAATATAGAACTTTGTTTTGGAAGTTATGTTATAATAAATATCAGTACATTAGCTTAATAAGTTGTTATGACATAGTTGTTATATGAATAAATAAGACATGAATATAAAGTATTTTGTATAAATTTTTACCTTTTCTCTTTTCTTTTCAACAATACATTTTAAGTTTATGCAGATATAATAGAAAATCAGAATGATAAATCCATTTTATAAATAAATTTCTCTATATTCTTCTCAGGAACCAACAGAAACCAGTGTCCCTAATCCGGGAACGTCTCGACGAACAAATCCGGGAGCAAAGGCTTAGTCATTCCGAGTTAGAAGCGAGAAGACCAACACTCAATAAGTTGTTATCATCGGCCCGAGATGCCGCTCTAACGCCCAGTAATGTTAGGATTGCTAAGAAATTGGAACAGCGGGTTGAGGATATTTATAATAGGTATTTGATTTTTTTTATTTCACACTATTGACCAAAACAAGGCTTCACGCACTTTAAATTGTTGATATATTATAGCCAAATTATACAACATTTTTATACAAATTGTAGTTTATATGTTACTGTGAAGTGTCATCTAAATCGGCTCAGTAGTTTATCATTGATAATGGAGGATCACAGGATCTTTTAAAATTGTTTTTATTATAATTATTAGTCTTTAATTCTTTATTTTAGTAAATGCCTGTATTTTATATTTTTGTTGTTAGGATTGATTAAATAATACAATAAGTTTTATTATATTTTTAAAATTTATTTTATTTTGTCAAAAAGTAATTATTTTATTTTTGGTATTTTAATGAAAAAATATAAAAATATCTACGGTACGAGGTACGAGGTACTAAATCAATTTCTAATTCCAATCATTAAAGAAAGAAAATAAAAATATATCGAATCTACTACGAAACTTTCCTCCAGATACGAGAAGCTGCTAGAGCGCTCTATCAAACGCAACCAACAGCTGGAGGAAGTGTCGCTGGAGCTGCTACAGTTCTCGCAACAGGCGTCCGCTCTGGAGGCGGCGCACGCGCAGCTGCTGGACATGGCGGAC
>DWAE01000181.1:0-19839 GCA_018237945.1 Heliconius sapho
TTATAAAAATGAAAATTTTATAGTAATATCGTATCAATATATTCCTTTAGCATTATGCAAGCGACATGTTCAGGTATATTAGTTCTAACAATTTACTTCACTGGTAGTATGTAAGCAAAGTTATGATAAAAAAGAAAACCAGCCAGCGTCGGAAATAATATTTCCGTCCTACATTTCTCGCCACTCTATTAATTATATTATTCCTTAAACCTATATGAGAGAATATTTATATTTTTATCTGTAATTAATTAAAGTTAAGATATCGTATTTTTAAATAATAATTTGTTATTTATTTTTGTTGCAGGCACAATGTCGTCGATTAGACTGCCATCGATTGTAGTCAAATGACAATAACTAGACTAAAGGTAATAAAATCATTTAAATATTTATTGTATTTTATTGTTTTACTTTTTATGCCTCTCTTTGAAAGTTGATGATGATGATGAGATGTCCTCATAATTTTAACTCTCGTCTGATGTGTCGTTTGAGTTAATAATCAATCTACCAATGCCAATTCATCTTTCCCTTTAAATAAATCGGGCATAAAAATAAAATATTAAATATTTAATTAAATATAAGGTGTACAGCGGTTGTCAAAAAGCAGTATAAGCCGATTTAGGCCAAGCTAAGTGACCTTACACCTACTCGATACATATATGAACACTCACACAAATGCAAAGCTCAGCTTACAATACTTCAGTTTTAGCTTAAGCTTATACCGGGATATCCCTAAGCTTCAATAAATTAACAAAATAAAAATACGTGTACATTGATTTGACAATTGAAACATTTTTTTACTTAACCTATAACAACAAAAGATTTGTATTGAAGAATCATATAAAGACTAGAAGAGGTCACTGCGGAACTGCGGACCGTCAATATTAAACGTTTACCTATTTATGTGTAACCGATGCAATATTTCCAATTTTATTCATTTTGTTAAAATGATTATACACTACTTAAATATACCTCTAAGTCTTAAAAAAATCAGATAATTAATTATGATTGAATACGTATTATGTATAAAGGGAACCATTATTTAGTTTATAACCATTATATAGTAAATTGCATACCAATAGCGTATATATTTTCTAAGTCTAATTTAAATTAATCAATCACATGAATTATATAAACAGTGTCGGGAGCGCTCATGAGACAGTCGTGCCATCGTCTGCTCGAGCACCAACAGGCCGGCGGGGAAGAACCCCCGCTATACTCACCCATTGATCAAATTTCAGGTAAGACTTTGTACCACGCCTTTGTTCGTATACTTTTATACCACTTCAAAGAATTTTAAAATATTGTTCAAACTTCTACATAAATATGAAAGGAACATATTTAACTTTTACATAACAAGACTGTATTACGTAAAGGATAACATATAAAAGAGCGTCATTGAACGAACCTCGTTGCGATCTCTAGAAATTCTATCTTAGAATAAATAAGAAAATAATATTAAAATAGGTATATAGAACTATCATATTACATTTTAAAAGCTTATGACATTATACGTTCTCGTATCAGAAACCTGATATTGTTACAAGTTTCAAAAGAAAATGCATTTGACGACACGCGACTTACAGCTACTAACTACCCGATAGGAACCTTTTAGTATACATAAGGAGTTTTAGGTGTTATTTATTTGATTTTCATTGTTTATTAATCTTCAAACGTTAAATATTTTTAATTTTTTACATTTTAATATATTAAAAACAATTTTATATAAATTTGGGTTACTGAGAACATATCTAATTTCGTTTCCGAAAATATTTCGTAAATAAATGTATTTATAGCTTTTCAAAGGTCACAACGCATTTAGCAATGAATTCAGTAACCGCGAGTGTATTTAGCACAATTGGAATTGTTAAAAACATTTCATGCCGATTTCCTTAAAATAAACTGAATATAAACCGAAATATGATATGAAATTCATACATTTCAGAGTTTGAAGTGACAGCGCTTTTCAATTATGAAATGCGCAAACCGAAAGCCTTAAAATTAAAACAAAATACAGCAAATAACTACTGTATCTATTTTTACAAATAAATTTAACCATTATTGTAAAACATTTTCAGAATTACAACTTAGAATATTCTGCAACGATACTAACAATGTATCTAAGATTACTTTGATATTTTATGTCAGTTTATTTTCAAACATTTTTTCATGTTCCTACTGTTTATTTGGGACCTGCTTGAATTGGCCATTGGCTATAATTGGCAGTACGGTGACGGCAATTATTGGTTCGATTTTATGCTGTACAAGGGCTAAACAATCGCGTATAAGTATTATAAAGTTTAAGGGTGAGGGGACTTGATACTAGTAAAGAATATTTTTGGTACTTTATAACATTAATGGTTGACAATAGCATCTAGCTACTACCTTTAAAAATATTCTATAAATACCTAATGAAGACATAGCCAAGGAAAAATAATAAGTTCGTCAAATAAAATTAAAAACAAATCAAATATCTAAAAATCCGTTGTTTAGATACGTTGCTGTTAAGTATATCTAGCGTATGACAATGTTAGCTTAGGGTCATACAGAAACTTTCTTGGGATTCCTAAAAAAAGTTTAGGGGTCGAGTGAAGATAGGAGAATAAACGAGGAGTTTTGATACAGCGCTACCTGATCATGTGGGCCGGGAGGCCGGCGGCAAGCTGACACGATATGCGCCGGCGGAGGAGGACGAGGCGACACTCAGGGAACTTCTACTTAGGTACGTGTGACCCTAGAGACATGTGACAAAATATTAGCTTTTCGCCTTTACTATTGGCTTTGTTGCATAAAAGATTAATTGACAATCTGTGTGTCGATGTATTTCTACATTTTCATTCTGGCTTAGCATCCCAAATATCTTGTATTGCAGATATTCTTAAGATGCGAACCGCCGACTTGGTCCCGTTTCACCACACGCTTCCCTTACTTCATGACATCGGACCATACCTCACCGTACTGTCGCATACATTAGTTTCGATGGCCATCACG
Source organism: Heliconius sapho (assembly GCA_018237945.1). Lineage (NCBI taxonomy): Eukaryota > Metazoa > Arthropoda > Insecta > Lepidoptera > Nymphalidae > Heliconius > Heliconius sapho. The sequence continues at coordinate 2,989 of DWAE01000181.1, forward strand.
TACTGTATACTGCTATGACTACTGACTGAGTCGAGCACAGCGTCCCGTCTTCCACTTCAGCTCATACTAAAGAGTCACTTCAGATAGCGTAATACACCAACGTCGAAGTAACGCTTGCAAGCATGTGTGTGAACGTTATGTGTTTTATAGTAGCACTTTTTATTTTAAATTAAAATTGTGTTTACAGATTAAATGGCAGCGTTATTGATTTAAACAAATTGAAACGTAAGATCGGCGGGGTAGAATATTACATTACGAATAATAACGAGGCCAGCCGTGGCACAGGAGCACAAGGGTGTGATTGTTACCGCAATCGATTGTGGATTCGATCCCCACTCGAGGAAATTAAATATTATATAAAAAACTCATTTCATCGCTCTGGTGTCTGGTGCTTCCACAATTCGGCGGGAAATGGGGGAACAGATTGTCTTAACACTAGGTTCTGCATACCCTGCTGTATGCGGGATACAGCGTGAAGTTGAAAAGAAATCACTGAACCGATATTATTTAATTGCTCTCCAAATGCAATGAAATAGTAATTCACGTATTTGTTGATTGTTGATTGCAATGAGATAACATGTTTATTGTTTACGTTTCGATAATGCTGGGCTTCAAACAATAAACTTATAATTAATATTCAATCCCGAAATGTTAAAGTTGAATTTTTGCATATTGTGTGTATAGCGTAATTTTAATGACATAATCATATCAATGCTAGTTAGCTCGGAATATAGTTAATTATTTTATAAATATCATCTAAAGTTCATATTTTGTCTATTAATATTTATAACACTTTACGCGAGTTTCAGTCTGTTGATAGAATAAAATGAATTAAAACTCTTTCATATATCATTTTTTGTTTCAATCTACACAATTTTCTGCTCAAAGAGTATCCGACTAACAGCATATTATGGAAACATAAAATTCTTCTTATTTATGTTGATAATTTCAACTAGTTCCAGAAGTTTTGTACGACAGTCATTTATATTTTTTGCTTTGAAACTTGTGAAACATTTAAATAGCATTAAAAAAAGATATAAAAGAGCCAAGTTAAATATTATTTTCCATTCAGAAGTTAAGCATCAGCATGTTTTGTTTGCTGTTGTGTCATAATTAAGTATCGCACTTAATTATTTCAATAGTTATTTAAAGATTCAATTCAAGTTAATAGTCTGGTAGTAGAACAGTCAATATTTATAAATTTAATTAATGAACATTTACCTTTTTCAATGAAGGTTATTTAAAAAAAAAATTAAGACATTTTTTTTATTTTTAGAGTAAGTACGTATAATTAGGAAATTTAAACTGACTACCTGTACATTCATAGTTTACTGGAATACGTGAGGCGGTAGCTGTTATAAGTAAAGGATTCATTTACAAGTAAAAGATTCGAACCCACACATACTGTGTTTCATTTTTATAGCTTAACTTAAAAACATTTGAATACACCGCTAAGTATCGAGATTAAAACATTTAATTTTGAGCGCTAAAGTAATTATTTTATATGCGATAATCTCATATTACACTGCTGATTATAAAATTTAATAAAACTACAAGGTATTTTATTAAAATTCGGATACATTACTTGAAATATGAGAGTGAATTACGTTTTGTAATGACCAAACGACCAGCGGAGACAGGTTTCGCATTAACGTAGAAATTCCAAATGACTATTTGCCCCCTCTCTAATGCAGACCACGTTAAATATGTACATATCAAGTACGTATCAAGTACACTAGGTACAAGTGGTGGCGTACAAGCAAAAACTTAATACGTACAAATCAGCATCACGCTGTATCCCGCACACAGCAGGATAGGCAGAGGGAACCCTAGTGTCAAGACACTCCGTTCAACAATTTCCGCCAAATTTTGGATGCATTGCGTGTCGAGTCGCGGAACTCAACGCCACGCTTTGCCTCTACACCTTAAGTGGTGATCGAACCACAACCTGTCGCGCTTACAGTCACACAACACGTAGAATATTAATAGAATCCTTTGAAGAAACTTGTTCAAAATAAACGTACATAATACAATTAAACATAATATATAGAGCCCTGTGATTAGTTGTTTACATTGAAAGGAAATGTAATTTCCATTACCTTTGAGATTGGTCTGTGATAGATTGCATCTGAAAGACCTTTGTACATACACACATACATACATTGCCATTTGTTAGTGTTGTCTGATAGGATTTCATATTAACTAAGAGTTGGATTGACCACCGCACACCGCCCACTACCTTTGGATTGAGTAGAATATTTCCGTCGAATTCAATATTGGTCGGCTTTGTCAGGTTGTCAATATAACTGTTGAAACAAGATTCAGTTTGTGGATACGTAGCCGTGTAATTTCAACCAGAATTGGTTGGATTCGGACGATATATTTGAAATTCAATTATTATTTAATTATATTACTGTTGGTCGTTGTGGCGTATCTTACTATGAACGTGACGGGTGTGTGTTCGTTGACTTCTGTCACTAAACCAGAAAAGGAGGGAAATGAGTACCTTGCTGAAAGTGAAATCTATTGTTGAAGTCCAATTTTTATGTACATTAATAAATATTATTGATAAGGTTTCATATTTTTTTCAAGATTGTCGGATTAAGCAAAATATGCCGAACCCAACGAGCTATATCTTCTATTATTCTAGATATTCTTTTTTTATTCTGCATATGGAAGAAATGTGCCAAAATATTTATTAAATACGATATTATTATTTAAGTTTTATACAATCAACGCCAATAGTAACAAATGACCTAAGCTAAATTAATCCAGTCGATTAGGATAAAAATTGACGTACTGCGGAGAGGCTCTAGAGTTCTCACAGATAAATAGTCACATACACAAAGACTTCCAAATTGTATTTTTTTCAACTTTACACTTGTCTAATTTCAGTATAACCAGAATAAACTTAGTGCTAAGACACTTTTGGAGTCCTTACGTATATTTGATTAAAAAACAGAAAAATACTACTATTTTCTGTTTTAATAAACATCCAAAAGTAGGATTCATCCGCTAAAACTTACTGTTATATACAACAAAATTATACATTGTTTATATAAATTGTAGCCTATGTGTTATTGTGCTATAGTACTGTAAAGTATAACCTAGAATCGTTCAATAGTTTTTAAGTGATAAGTGACAAAACATCCATCCTCACTAACTATCACATTTATAATTTTAGAAGAATAGTAATGTTAAGATTTAATTTGACTGGATAATAAGCGGATACTGGATAATTAAGCGAGGCCGAGTAACTGTAAACGCGTCTGATTGCGTTCGATCCCCACTCGGGAAAATGGAATATTTATTTTATATTTTTATTTCTTCGTTATGGTGTAGTGGCAAAGGGCGGCGTTAGTTTTCGCTACTCAATACACCTACAAAATGTCTCCAGAATTCGGCGGAAAGTGGGGAATGGAGTGTCTTAACATTAGGTTCCCTCTGCCTACCCTGCCGTGTGCGGGATACAGAGTGAAGCTGATTTAATATTTAAGCTGTTTTTTGCTTCACTTAAATTAACAAAATAGAAAAATCAAAACATTTAAAATAATATCAATATGGTTGCGTTTAATCCAGGCTTATCTGCTACGGGTGAGTGTTAAGTCCATAGTCCATCATCCGGCTGCTTTGACACGATCATAAGAGATTTGTTAATGTACAATTGAATGCAATAGACGTTTCCCTTCACTGTTTACTATTTAGATGGTAAACATTGAGTATGATATGTATACTTATAGTCGGTTAAGATGTTTATTCATATCTTAGACAAGTTTTCCTAATTCCATCAAAATTAAATTCAATTCTTTTATGCAAATTAATAATTTAGACAACTGACATTTAACTGTACGAAAGAAATAACGATTTATAATATAAATGTTTTATCTAAAACAAAAAAAAACGTAGACGTCAATCAAATCAAATGAATACATCAAAGCTAAAATGTGATGAATCTCAGTCACGCCTGTTACAAAAAAAAATATACTACAGGAGTTGGAATAAAAAATAAAAGAAAACTGTTGAAATCCATGCCGCGGTTTTAAGCGATGCGCGCGCTAACAGATAGGCGGTAAAACAAAAAATACAAACGGTTTTTTGGGCTTGCACTTCATCTGAGCTTTGTTACAGCTCGCCTATACATATACGTACATATATGTGTAGACAGTGCCAAATACATTGCTGCCTTACAAAGAAAATGTACGATATAAATTTAAAATACAAATAAATCAGCTTCACACTGTATCCCGCACACAGCAGAGTGGATAGGTATAAGGAATCTAGTGTTAAGACACTCCGTTCGCCACTTTCCATTGAATTTTGAATTGCATCGCGTGTTAAGTGGTGGAACTCAACGCCGCGTTATGCCTAGACACCAGAGCGAAGAAATGAAAATTTAAATAAATATACGAAATAAATCATGCCCAAAATTATGAGTCTTTTAAATATTTAATTATAATTTTAAAGTAAATCGTTTAAGGTTGACAGTTTTACTGGCTAGTTTGATCACGTGAAATATAAAGAGCGATGATAAATTTGGTAAATTTTGTCTTTATAAATTAATAATTAACAAAATGTATAAACGATTATGCAGAAAATTTTAACACAATAACATATAATTAATAAATAAAAGTAAATTTCAGTGTTTATATGTAGTGTAGACTTTCTGAAATGTACAAATAAAGAGTTTAAAAAAGCAGACCTTGCTATAAACAAGTCAAACTTTCCGAACTCCTACAAAAGCGACAGCGACGCCGATATACATACGACCATGTTTGGTTTAACGAGACTTTGCTCTAGTTTGGATAATAATGAATAATTCGCTTAAAAAAATCCTGCCCAATATTTTCGTTTTGAGTATTTATAATCCTTTTTATTTTAATTACTCTCTTTAATAATGAAATTTTAAGTCGGCCGAGTATTCTTCACGATCGGGCCATTATCTTTAATCAATTTTAAATATACATACCTATTTTGTAGTATTTGCAAATAGATTCAAATAGGAAGTTAGTTACTGTTTGAAATGGTTTTGAAGTAGCGTACTTTTCAAGTTGGTAATAGGTTAAAATAGAAGCCATGTAGCAATTGAAATGGTTTTAAACTAACGTACACACGTGTACTTAAGTACTTATTCAAAAGTTACTTGAGCAAATTCAATTACATTTATTTTATTATATATTTTGTAAGTATTTATTTATTTAATTGATACATTTTTTGCATAATTCTCTTATAATGTATTTTACATTATTTAGTTTAGTTTGCAGTAAAAATTGACAGGTTGTAAATTACCAGAGCACTTTAAAACAAATGGTAAGTAACTTATCGTCTTTAAACGCTTTCGAAAGATAGCGAGATGTAACAAACATACTAAATAATCTAGAAAATTATTCATATACACATAATTGATATCGGTATCGACAGCAGGCCGCGTTACCGCTTTTAATAACTAAACTTGTATCAATTATAATTTTCAAATAATAATTTAATTATACAATCACCAATAACACAGACACAATGGCTTTTGATGATGACTTAAATAGTGACAAAATGGATCCAATATTTATATATGCAATTTAATATTCAATTCTCATATGTATTGATCAATCTTAACGCCCAATTATAGTATTAAATATTTTAGCAAAATATTTTGTGTTGTTATTATCTGTGTAGTATTTAGTAAATTTTTTTTAATTGTTTTTTTTATTCGGCCAGCCTTCAGAGACAGGTGAGCGTGATGAGCATGAATCTGTCAGCCAAGCTTGACGAGCTGCAGCGGGGCGACCGACAACTGGAGACGACGGTCGCACTCTGCGAGATCCGCTCTCAGCTTCAGGAACTCACGAAGAGTGTCGAGTCATGCCAGAGTGAAGTCTCAGAGGTGACAATTTTACTATAATCCTGTAGTGGTTATTATGTTGTTTCTATTAATATATTTAATAGTGCTACTAGCAGAACCTAACGCCGCGTTGTCTATAAAAATAATTTGAGATATAATTATAAGAACTCGGAGAACTACTCCATAATTCCCGCATTGTGCTACTAGTACAACCCTTTCTCACTAACGATAGAATCATAATATGATTATTTATTATAGGGTTCCGTACCTTTTAAGGAAAAAGGATACATATAAGTATAAGATCATTTTGTTATCTGGCTGTCTGTCTGTCTGTCAAGAACCTTTATCTCAGAAATGCTTGGAGTTATATCGACCATACCATATACCTAGATCTATGACCCCATGATTTCCTGAAAAAAATGGATCTCAAAATAACTTAAAAAAAGATATGATCGTTTCTATAGCAAAAAGGTGTATTTCAGCACTAAAAAGGTAATCAAAATGAATAGGGTACGTCTGGTTAAAATTTGGCAGCTAGCATTTCCAGGTAATCCTAGTTCAAGAAAAATATGAATACTATACATTTGTGTAAAAAATAATAGCTTTAAATAATAAAAAAAGCATATTTCGACACCTTAAAGAGAATGAAAATGAATAGGGTAAACTAGAAACCAAGAATTACAAAATTTCCGATATCTAGATATCTCCAATTTTTGCTTAGGTGGGCGAGCCCGACTCGCGCTTGTCCGTTTTTTTAACTGGGAATGTAATATTAAGACACTTCGTTCCTCACTTTCTGCCCAATTTTCGAGACTTTGTGTTTTGAATGGCAGAACTCAAGCTACGCTTTTCCTTATTACCAGAGCAAATAAGACGAAAATTGTTTATTCCCCAGAGTGGAATTCAACCCCACAACCATCGCGTTTACAGTCAGAACTATGTCGCTGCGCCACGATAGTATCTAGTCTTACATTCCTGCAGTTCCCAATTTTTTTCATCTAGTCATGATCTTTTTTATTTCTTTACCAATAACGCCCATATCCGGGGATACAATAGTAATAATAAGATCGAATACAAAACGACTCAAATACGACTTCTACATAGAGACTTAGAGAGCCATCTAAAACGGTGTGTACTGAACTACAACATCTCTTGTATGTATTTACGTAAAGGTGAAACGCGATATGGTTGCCATCAAGCAAGAGCTGGACACTGTCCAGCAAGTGAAAGAGGAGATTGAAGAACTGCGTGAATATGTGGATCGTCTCGAAGAACATTCTCAAAGGCGTAAGCTTAAGCTGCTGGAGCAGGTACGCTCTTAATAATTTTAGTAAGATCCACTAGGCCCATATTTATAAATCTTGGGATACTGCTTTCATATCTATGAAAGATATATAAATTATGAATGAAGAAGTAAGGAATAACATAAAAATAGAATCAGTACGATACTCATAACATGATCACGTTTCTATTAAAACTTGTTACAATTTAATTCTCAATATATTTTTATATAAAATGTAATATTAAAATCCTATTTTTGATATAATTCCATTTTATAATATATTTTATAATATCGACATTGAAGAGGTAGGTACTATTAACAAATGCGGATAGAATTTTCTAGAAATATATTCATAGACTCGCTTTATCGCGAGCCGGGCTTTGGAGAAATAAGGAATACTGGTTTTTCTAGAAATGCAATTTATTCCGCGACTCAGCTTGAGTTTCATAGAAAATTATTGTGCTATTTATTTTATTCGTTGCATAAATTTATAGCTCATTTTAATGAGTCTGAGTTGATAAAAATTTGCGTAATAGCTATCGTTAGAAGCTAAATACCTGTTGCAAAATGAAATTAACAAGAAAATGCAATCTCTCATCGTCTCTTGTTTTCCTCTAGTAAAAATATTTTCTCAAAGTAAATTCCTTTTATAATTACTCGTTTATTAACTTGAAAGATTTAATATCTAATATCTTATCTTTATATTTAGCCTTTTTAAATTGAAGCGCAAATGTTAGCTTGCATTTTAATACCCATGTCACAATACAACAAAACTGAAATAACAGTTTTATCTAACAAAGCCCCTGTGCATTATTAATTCGATTCATAATTAGCCAATTGATAAAATTTATGAATTGTTTAGCTCGGTCTATCACTCGGTACTCTATGAATGAAATAATTATAGTATCTCTAAAAATCAATAATTATAATCAATTTTTTTATAGAAAAAATAATTTTAAAAATTTAATAATAATAGAAAGCAAACAAATGCAACTTTACATTCTTTTAGTTTAGTTATAGGGATTGAACTTGCTGTTTCGAATAACGACGGGAACGTATTGGAATGAACTCTACGCTGCGCCTTGTTTATTACATGAGGAAAAAATATACTTTAATAAAATCTTACCAATATCTTTAAACAGTAAAATCGGTTTGTTATGATAATCAAAAAGTACAGAAAATTAACATCTCTGCAACCCCAAACCCTGTTGCAGACATTGATCTGGAATTCATAATTGTATTAAATTGCTAATATTATGGAACATTGATTGTTATTGTATCTTATTCAAGGGGATACCAGCCTTGATGTAACAACTTATCGGTTTTTGCTTCACTTGGTCTGTAAAGGTACACTAGCTATGTGTATCTATTTATCGATGTTGATAGATGGTATCTTTTGAATAAAACTGTAGAAGTATATATATTATCAGATTATACTATTAATATGAACGAATAAAATTTACCAAATACTACACAAGTCGTAGAACAATACACTTTTGTTGCAGGGTCTTACATTCTTCTTATCATATGCCATCTTGGCCGCGGTGCTCGGAATGCTGCAGTTCGGATACAACACTGGTGTCATCAACGCTCCTGGCAAAGTAAGATTATACAGTAATTAACCATTGTTATTCAATAACAACCTTATGCATAATTATGTTATGTTACACAGATAATTTATTTATTTTAATTGTTTATATCTACTTATTTTCTTTTCTGTGCGGACTCTTAGACATTTTATTTCGCCTACGTCAAGAAAAAACATTGTGTAAAAAAATATGCTGCCGTGATGTCTTTTGAGGATACTACAAATGCTGTACGAATGTAATACATTCATAATATATATACGTATATTCACTAGGCATTTACCGTATAAGCGTGCCTTATAGCTTTATAATATCTTTAAAATACATATTTTGTCAATTACTTTAACCCAAATTTGATATGCAGAATATTGAAAACTTCATGAAAGACGTTTACAAAGATCGGTACGGTAAAGATATCCAGGATGAAAACGTAAAGAAGTTGTACTCAATAGCTGTTAGCATCTTCGCTATTGGTGGTATGCTGGGTGGGTTCTCTGGAGGAATGATCGCAAATCGCTTTGGAAGGTATTTCCATCTAAATAATAACTACCTAAATAATAACTAACGATATATATTGATAATTAAATTATTCTATGGTGTTCATCTCTGTAGTCTGAATTACATTAAAGTTTTGTTCAACAGGAAAGGAGGTCTCTTGCTCAACAACATTCTCGGTATAAGCGGTGCAACTCTAATGGGCTTCACTAAAATGTCACACTGCTACGAAATTCTCTTCTTCGGTAGATTCATCATAGGCGTTAACTGCGGTAATACGACAAATTATCAGTAAATAAAGCAAAACCACATGAATAATTAGTACTAATTGGTCATGACCATCACACTGTTTATTGGTTTTGAGGTTAATTAACCCATAGTGAAGTGTTTACTTTGTCTCCGAAATGGCATCTGTATTATGTTTATATACAAGTTATTATATGAGAATGTTGAACGAAAATATTAGAATTAACTAAAGTAATAAAAAAAAAATTAAATTACATATATTTATTTTATGTATTTATATGTATTGTTAACTATTTATTTCCTTTATCATTTAAAACATTCGACCAGGTCTAAATACTTCGCTTGTGCCAATGTACATATCGGAGATAGCGCCTCTAAACCTTCGCGGTGGCCTCGGTACCGTCAACCAGCTCGCTGTTACTGTTGGGATGCTGCTGTCGCAAGTTCTGGGTATCGAACAAATACTTGGCACTGATGATGGATGGCCAATTTTGCTTGGTAAGCAGCAATATTAGACTCAAATTATTATTAACCTATTATTGCGTTTATATAACTATATTAGGAACAATTTCATCATCTTCTTGAATTTCCTTCTATATTTCTGTTTGATTTTATCTTTTCTTTACTTAGGTTTGGCTATTTGCCCTGCGATTCTCCAACTACTGCTACTGCCGGCCTGTCCTGAATCGCCTCGTTATTTGTTAATTACTCGACAGTGGGAGGAGGAGGCGCGACGAGCGCTTCGACGGCTACGTGCTAGCAACCAGGTATTGTATACATATTTTCAAGAAAAACAAATTTAATTCAAACTGTATTTGTATATATCAATTTTATCGGATGATTGAAGTCGTCGTGGCCCACAATGGCACCTTGATAAGCAGGCAAAGCGCGGCATAGAGTTCCGCGAGTCAACACACATTGCCTCAAAAATTTTGCTGAAAGGGAGGGAGGGAGGAAAATAACAGGGTATAACAGGGTAGGCAGAGGGAACCTAGTGTCTTAATACTAGATACCCTCTGCCTACCCTGTTATATGCGGGATACAACGCACAGCTATAAAAAGAAAAGAAAAAATGCTTGCTTTTTTTATAAAAATAACATTAAAAAGCGAAGAACGTGTAAAGTAGCAAACATTGATTAACTTTGTAATAGGTTGCTAATTTGGTCGTAGAAATGCGAGAAATTTACGTTAGAGAACAACTGGCATTATGACATAGATGTTCAACAACAATATTTTACAAATAATGTTAATATATTAAGAAAACAAACAATAAAGTAAAATAACAACAACAAAACAAAGAAATACTTACCTATTTGGTTCATCAATTTTTTATACCATAAGTAATTATAAAAGCTCTTAAAAGACTATTTTAGTATTATAATGGTAAACGCTTATTTTCTTTAGCTAAAATTAACCTAGTTTAACAAGGCTGTATTTTTTTAATAAAAGAAGAGAAAATATTAAGATGTTCATCACAATAAATTTTAACTGATAATACATTTTCTAACATCAAAAACAGGTACATGGGCTGATTAAAAACAAGGAAATATAGTATGTTACTAAATATATGCACTAAAAAATTTCTTTCTTTGTTGAGGTAAAATGAAAAGCAGATAGTAAATTTTAAATTTTTTATCAAACAGCTTAGTATATCGTAAGATGTCTAACGAGCAATTTAATGAGGTGCCTCGAGATTTTCTAGTACAGCTTCACGAGGTCGACAGTCTCTATAATATGATGATAACATATGCTCGAGAAACATCAAGCTTAAACGAAGACTTTTTATATATCTTAAACAAATAATTAATAAAATAAATAATTAGTAATAACTAATAAATAATAATTAATAAAATAAAATTGTTTTAAATAAAACAAACTCTACTGGATAACAAAATAAAACAAATATAGTAATAAAAACCGGGCGTACCAAATATATTAACACTTTTTATATGAAAGCTCGTATTTGTTTACATTGCCAAAACTGTTGGTTGTGTCGGTTTTTTTTTTTAAATATATTTTTCCTGATGTTCAATGAAACAAAAGTGCATCGAGTATAAAATATTTGAATATATTACATAGATTATAAGAGATATTAAATATAAAGGTGGAGGAAGATATAGAGGAGATGAGGGCAGAGGAACGGGCGCAGCAAGCCGAAGCTTCCATATCTATGAGGGAACTGCTCTGCTCACCAACGCTGCGCGCGCCCCTGCTTATCGGCGTCGTGATGCAACTGTCCCAGCAACTCAGCGGAATTAATGCGGTAAGAATACTTAATTGGCCCATCTTAAACTTTTTTTAATTAAGTAGGTCTTGGGAGCGGGATGCATCAGTGTATTACGTCACGAACCCACGCTACGGAAAGTAAATTAAAACGTTAACTGCAGGCCTCGTTCAGTATTGAACGCTCTAGGTTTAATGTTCAATATCTGTTACATTAATAGTCTATACATAGATGCAAGCAAGACGCTATGCTATATTGACATCGACACGATGTAAATAGCTTGACCGTAATCAAATGAATTTCTTATGAGTTGTACGAATAAATGCTGGTCTTGACGCTACATTTAACTTCGTAGAACTGGCTGGTAAAAATAGGCTTCGATAGAATATTTTATATCTACTCTCTTTTACCTTTTTACTATTTTAAATTTTAGATTAATTTCTAAAGTGGTTTTGATTACGATTTTAATAAAGTTTTCTTTCATTAATATTATTGAAATATAAGTATTGCTTTTTAGAACTAATTTGCTGTATGATTTGTGTGGTTTTAAAGCGGTATTCATAACATATTACACCTAAATATTCGTCGAAAATAACTAACAGGTAATATTTGCAGTAACATTTAACCACAATATGCTTAAAACCGCTGGCAATTCCAACGGAAACGGAAATAGTGTTGGTCTAGAACTTGTATTATTATAAAGTTCGCTGATTCAGTGTAGTGCCACTGAGACGTATACTTAACTCACTACGGCCGTACGTGGGCGGACTCTACGTACGTACGGCGTATAATGGAAACTGGGAAGATTATGGTACACATTGTTAGTTCTTGAGAGGATTGTGTTTCAATAGGTATTGTGGCATTAAATGGGGCGCTTAATGGTACGTTTGTACTGGTCCTCGGTTGTTGTAATTTTATATCATAGTCACATGTATTTAGTAATAACTAACTTAAATTAGGTTCGTACTAACCAGAAAAGGCCAATATTACTATTGAGGCCGTCGTGGCGCAGTGGCATAAAAGTGTGGCTGTATCGCGGCGGTTGTGGGTTCGATCCCCACTCGAAGGAGCGACTTATCATTTAATAATATTTTCATTTCTTCGCTCTGGTGCCAAGGTAAAAGCCCGCACCGAAAGCGTAGAGTTCCACCACACAGTTTTTTTTTACTTTTAAATGAATTTGGCAGTTAATTTCAAATGAATAATCAAATTAAATTTTCCTTATTAATGAAGCCACACATTTCAGGTGTTCTACTACTCGACTTCGCTCTTCACAACATCGGGTTTGACGGAGGAATCTGCAAAGTTTGCAACCATGGGTATTGGTGCTATAATGGTAGGCATGACGCTGGTCTCTCTGCCGCTAATGGACCGCACCGGCCGACGCACGCTACACCTCTATGGACTTGGCGGGATGTTTATCTTCTCTATCTTCATTACCATCTCGTTTCTCATCAAGGTGTGTCTTACACAATATCAGTTTTACAGGTTAACAAGCAAAAAAAAGTAACAAAAATAAATAAAATTCTTGAAATATCTATGAAAAATTAATTGACATAATTGCTTTTAAATATTGGTATTTATATTTAAACAAAATTTCATACTACAAATTAAGCAGCGTTTTATAATCGTAAGAAATGTAATGTTTCAAAAACCTCTTGATATAGATAATGATAATAGAAACTAAAACGGGTAAGATATGGATGGATTTCAAGCACAAATATAGACTTGCACTGACTATGTAAAATAAATAAAAACATATAAATCTATCAAGTTTGAACTATAACTGTCTGCAAATCCTGAAATGGTTAGGGAATATTTTGTAAACCAGGTTTGTATCCGCTACGTATAGACGGATGAAGTGAATATGTATATATCGACGTAAACAGCTATTGGACGTGCCCTGTCAGACCATGCTATGTTTCAATTTGCACTGAAATTTGATAGAATCTATATGGCAATAAACCACGCTCCCTCCGTTACCTCACTACTACACATCGAAGATTGACATATTATGACATGACGACTCTAGCAGCGCACGCCCAGTATGTTAATATTAAAATTGATACTATAAATATCAATATGGTACTGTTACCATTTAATATGTTTTCTATATAAAGTTATAGTTACAGTAATTCAAAAGGGATACTTTACTGTAATCTCGATGCATATATGATGCTTTATTGCTTATATAAAAATTCTAGGCATATTTTTATAAAATATAAATAGCATCTAGCGAAGAACAAATATTAACTTCTGTAGACTACGGTTTTGAATTACTGAATCTAAATGCCTCAATAAAGTTGTAAGTAAATCTCCTCGATCCATCTCTGACTTTCTACTTTTTTAATAATTAATGACAAATGAACTGAAACATTATATAAAGATGAGTGTAAATATATTATTTGTTAAAAATGTTTGGATGTGGATCCAGGAACGTGGCCTTTCGAGTTAATTTGCAAAATTTGAATAGAATTTCGTATGTTGTAATTAAATTCGTTGAAAGACTCGTGAGGTCAAAACATATGCACGATGTTTGCTTGAGCACGCTTTATCATTGCTTGAACCTAAATCCGGGAAATGTGTTCTTTTTAATTTATTACCATTCTCATTCATTATATTTCGAAGCTATCATTGCAACAAAATCACTAAATGTTAAAATATTTCTATCGCTACAGTTAGTGTACGTTTTTAATACATATTTAGTTCAATCATTCTATTTGTCTATTTAGTTCATTGATGTCGTCGCATATCAATGTGCCATTCCATGATATTCATATATTTTCATAAAAACGCACCAACAAGGTATTGCCTCACACATTTTCATAAATCTCCTTTTTCACTGACCATTATTTTGGTTGCTTCAGCTTAGTGCTAGTTGACCCTCCCCCCAAACTCGACTTTCCTGTCTCCGAGCCCGGACTCTCAGTAGGATAATAAACAAAAAGAAATAAATGATCAAATATAAATGTTAGGAACATAACTCACAAAGCACCCACACCGTTTTTATTCACTACACGATACAAGCCATTCGAAAGCGATAGATTCACGAGGAGCTCTGGCGCACGCGTTGTTGAGGCGAAATTATCCACACAACACTGCTCAAAAGCAGAAGGCACATATCACTGAAGCATACGCAGTACAGCCAATGATATAAAATTAACTAATCAATTCACTCCGCTATTACAGCACTTTGTAGATGACGGCTACGGCTAAGGGGGGACCGCCGATCTCGTTACGTAAACGACTTCCGTTAGACATACACAGTGCGACAAGTGTGTGATGGCATTTATGTTTGTGATTTATTTCTTATTCCGGTCGGTCACGGGAAAGAGCATCATTGCTATCCCCTGATAGGAGTTCTTTGGCTATGTGCAGGAAATGATCGATTGGATGAGTTACTTGTCGGTGGTGTCCACGCTGAGCTTCGTAGTGTTCTTCGCTGTTGGCCCCGGCTCCATACCCTGGCTAATCACTGCTGAACTTTTCTCGCAAGGACCGCGACCAAGTGCGATGGCAATCGCAGTTTTGGTCAATTGGATGGCTAATTTCATGGTTGGGATTGGCTTTCCTAGTATGAATGTACGTATTCACATTAAATTAAAGCATATTACTGTAAATATCTTAGACGAACTAATGGACCTAAATAAAATATGACTTACATAACCTTTCAAACTAGAAGCTACCAGCTATTTATACTCACTAAAATGTTGTGTGGTGTACGCTATACCTGCCACTCCTCTACTTCATGCATCACGTTTAAACATTTTATACTGTAATACACTTATTTTACTGCAGGTTCTATTGGACAACTATACATTCCTGCCTTTTAGCGTATTCCTTGCATTTTTTTGGATATTTACGTATAAAAAAGTTCCTGAAACAAAGAACAAGACCTTTGAAGAGATCCTGGCACTGTTCCGTAATTCCAACGGCAGGTAAGCATAAGTAAATGAAAAATTTTATTTTACTTTTGTCAAATTTTCTATTACTGGCACATCTTACTATCTACCACAAAATATCACAAACTCTTGTTTGCCGATGTCAATCTACCGACACCTTACACGAACTGCCATAGCCATATGCACGCTATGCACTTTCATTGTAAATATAAATATAAATGAGAAGCGTAAAATGTTTGAAATTGAAATAAGTTAATGTAAAATTATTATATACTAATATAATTATTCAGTACGTTCGGTAATTGATCATTAACAGTCGTAACTGATGAACGACTAAAGCAGATTAAAATAATAATACAAATGTCGCAGCGGAATTTCAAATGTGGCATAATTTAATTTGGCTCGGTATTCATTTGCATTATATAGAACATTATATTTTATCTACTCGTGTTAATATTATAACTACATGATTTTTAGAAATAAATTTGATCAAATCTTAGGATAATTGACATTGTACATATTTTTTTAAAATTTGACAGAAACAAATAACTTTCGAAAGTGTCGATGATTGGTGTGTTATGAAAAGTAGAATATCCAAAGTGTTTAGTTTTCACAAAGTGGACGCTAAGTAGTACGAATGATGATTAACGAGTGTATCTCCAGGGACAGTTTCCGCGACAGCCGGCTGTATGGAAGCATGATGAATTGCGTGAACGCACTGGAGCAGCAACTGCCACCACCGCCACCACCCGCTCCCGTTGATGAGAAACATGATTCATGTAAGGATGTCTTATGTGCGCCTACGCCTCATTCAATACTTTGAACGGATTTAACATAATGTCAGATAGTAACAGATTATATAACAAAATCTAGATAGAAACAATTATGCTTTATTTTTTTATTTCAGTAAGATTTTAAGAATTTTCTATAAGCCTGGCCTAATATTAAATCCGTTTTTGCTATTCGACTGCTTTTTATTACAACTTTTATATACCGCTTATAGTTCGAAAAGTTCAAATGATATTACTTCACTTTCTACATGAGTTTTGATCACTTGCCAATCATTTATGTACTTTGGGACACAATGTACCACCATGAATCACCATAATTTTAAAAAAGCTACATAACTTTTATATGTATTTATTGTTGAATAGAAATGAATGGAAAGTTTTCATTGTAACTATAAATATTGCAAATCTCAAGAGAAAGGAATTTACCTGTTACAGATAATTTAATATCTTAAAGTAAGCAGAATATAATGTTATTTGTTAATTTTGTAACTG
>DWAE01000182.1:0-19835 GCA_018237945.1 Heliconius sapho
AATTTACATATTTTTATTACATGAACCAATTTTCATTGGCAACACAATAATAATTCTAATTATTAAAGTTAAACGGATTTTGGGTTATAAGAGAAAAATTAACCGTATAATTCATTGTGTATATATAATTATTATAAGTAAATAATAATCTAAAAAGCTTTACTCTACATATACTATGAAAGCAAAAGATCGGCGTTAAGTTCCGCCACTCAACACGCAATGACTTGAAATAAATTGGCAAAAAGTGGGGATCGGAGTGCCTTACCACTAGTTTCTCTCTGCCTATCGTGCTGTATTCGGAATACAGCGTGAAGCTGATACATAATTTAATGTAATTATTATAACTTCACGTATTAAACAATAATACAAATATTTAATTTCACCAATCGAACTTTCTCTACGCGATGATACCGGCACGGACGGTACAACTTCGGGCGCAGCTACGTTAACAACCTATATTGAACCTTAAAATGTTGAGGGTAAGGACTAAAATGGTCGGTGCCTTTGCCACATGTTATCATAGCCATAATACTCTACATCTTACTGTTTAGAAGTATTCACGCAATGGATAAGAGGCTATATAGATATAGTGTTGCTATTATGATTTATCTTATAGGTATTTATAAGGTGCTAAATTTATTTTGATGGTAGATTCGTATTGTAGTTGGATTTACCTAAAAATAAATTGTTTCAGCTACATATGTTATTCACATTCAATTAATGTTATTAAAAAAATTGAAATCAGCTACACACTAAATCTCACATATCGCAGAGTAAGCAGAGGGAACCTAATATTAAGGCATTCCGTTCTCCATTTTCATTTTCAATTTTTTTGAACGCCGGGCTTTTTCCTTGATGCCAGAGCAAAGAATTCATTCCTCCGAATGGGAATCGAACCCAAAACCATCTAGTTACAACCGCTCCCTTGCCACTACGCCACGACAGCCTCTTATTTAAAGCACTTTCATAAAATATTTCTCAAATCGGTAGCTCCAACGTTTATGAAATTATAATAAATATTACAGTGAAACTTTCTCAATAATACATTCATACATATAATTAAATATCAGCGTATCTGGAAATAAATTCAATATTAAATAATGTATTTTAATCTTTCCAGCAGATTATCGTCCATTGGTCATTCATATATTGTGAACTCTCAACTTAATTTATTCTGATACGATTATAAAAACATCCGCAGCATTTACCTATTTAACACATTATTTGTAAATTTTAAATACATTTATAATTCGACTATAATGTATCATTTTAATGGATTGTAATGTTATAAGTTTCTTGATTGATTTGATTTTTAACATTTGTTTCGTTTATTTATAATTACATACATACATATTATTAAAACACAAGTCGTGGCACAGCGGCACAGACGTGTGACTGTAAACGCGACGAGTTTTGAGGAGTTCGGTTCTCACTTGAAGAAATAATAATATTTTAATTTCTTCGCTGTGACGTCGAGGCAAAACGCTGCGTTGAGTTACGCCATTCAACAGGCAATGTTTTCTGAATTCGGCGGAAATATAATAAATATATATATAAGGAACAGCGTTATCGCAAGTCTTTTAATTTATTCGAAGGTAATGTGCGCTATAAGCGGTGCTGGTGGTGGTTCTGGACGCATGCGCCGCCACGAACGTTCTGGATGCCGTTTTATGTGTTTATATATTCTAATTTTATTGTATTCTTTATTTGCCGCCCCACTTTTGTTCAGTTCTGTACGGCATTGTTCATCGTAAACGCCGATTTTGATGATAAATAAAATGTTGTAATAATAAAAATTTGCCGTATGAAACTTCTTTTTTTTATTATTTAGTGAGCATATTTTTTTATGCGGCCGCTAAAAAATGTCTTGTTTTTCTTTATTTTATGCGATTGTTGTGTTTTATATTTATGTTTGTTCTTGGGCCGTTTGTTTGTTTTTTTTTTTGGAATATTAAATATGTTTTACGCTATTCGGGTAATTCATTAGGTTGTGAATGTGTGAACGAGTAAGGTGTGAATGTTAATGGTTACTGGTATATTGTAGAAAAATAAAGATAAACTAAAATATAAGTATATTTTACACTGACCCGACTGACTGACTCACTGACCATAAAATAAAAAAATGTAATCAAATCAGTTTTACGCTGTATCCCGCACACTGCAGGGCGGGGAGAGGAAACGTATTGGTAACGGGGTGTCCGTTACCTACTTTCCGCCGAATTCTATAGGAACTCAACGCCGTGCCTCCGCCTTTGCCTCGACACCAGACCAAAAAAATTGAAATATAAATTTAAGTAAATATTTCATTTCCTCGAGGGGGAACGACAATAATATTAATAACATATACAAGTATATGTATATAGATACAAACCGATTGGTGTTATTAAACCACATTCGACCATTGATGTATATGTAGACATTTAATAGTATAATATCATTTTTTTTCTATCTATCCTTCTGTAATGTTGTAAATGGGGCCGTGCAACGGTATAAAATATTGTAGATGTGTATCCACAAGTGATTGCCTCAGATGTTGTATGGATAACTTATATTAAACCTAAAACTTTATACTTTCCATGTTACAATTGTTGTTCATTTATATTTTAAAGAATCAATTCTATGCACCACTTAATAAATTTTAAGGTAGATTTTTAATTAAGTATGTAATCTATTATATTTTGTTGTATTATTATTATCTTTTTTTTCTCAATATTAATCTGTAAATGATATTTGTGTTTCCTTTTTTTGTTTTTTATTCATGTACTTACGTTTGTGACGAGTGTCAGCAGTAGATGTAAATTTTTTAAATTGTAAATTGGAACCCACGATAGGGGAATACCCAGTTTGGGTACCATCAGATGTAACAACAATTGTTAATGTTTTTTTGTGAACAAATATATTTTCATTTTCATCTTTAATTCTAATTGAGACCGTCGTGGCACAACAGGACAGTGTGGCTGTAAACGCGATAGTGACAGTTTCAATACCCGCTCGAGGAATGAGTTGTTTCCACCTAACGTCTCAAGCTCGGGTGGATATTTGAGAACTGGTCGTCCTGACTCTAAATTCAGTCTGGCCTATTTGCAGGATACAGCGTGAAGCTAATTAAATTATTTTTTTAATTTCATCTAAGTATATGTAGTTTCGATAATCGTCGAGATAAATATGATCATGGTACATGTGTGTATGTAGAGTCCTGAAGTTGCGCAGGAGCACAAGCGTGTGACTATAAACGCGACACCTACCTTACACAGTTACCTATATACAGTTTCTATAAATGTCACAACAAACATGATCTTATAGCAAATATTACTTACAGGGTACAATTTGAAATCGCGCGATATTTAAATGTTATTATAGCACATAATCACTAACAATGTCTACGCCTGGCTCCGCTCGGTCCCGTCGCTCGTTTACGTGACTTTACGTCGCTAAGAATCGGAATTTTATAATCACTTTCGATGGCAATTAGAAGTTGTTGAGGGGTTAATTTTAGCAAACTTGAGGCTTAAACCCTGCTGCAATGTGCACAATTAAATTTTTCTTTGATACGTTACTTTCTTATTAAATTACTAGATTGCGAGTACGTATTTATTATGTTTTTCTGACATTTTATATTAATTATAGGTACTTGATGTAGAAAACATAATAAATACTTAGTTAATTTATAAATAAATATCTTTTTAACTTAAAGTAAGTTTAATTTAAATGGAATAAAAATTAAAGGTAAGAATTAGGTAAAAAAAAGACACGCTTATCAGGCTCTACCAATATTAATATTGACGTTTCTCGTTTTTATGGCTTATCATAGTATTTGTTTTTTTTATTCAGTGAATACAAAAGACAATATATATATATTTTAGCTTGAAGCTGTATCCCGCACGTAGCAGGTAAGGTAAAAGGAAACGGGGGAACATGGTGCTTACTACACTTCAGGTCCCTACTTTCCGGCGAATTTTAGATGCATTGTATTAGATATTTCATTTAACCAAGTGGAAATCGAATCCACAATCTGTCGCACTTACAGCCTGGTACCCTTACGCGACTATTGGCCTCGAAATATTAAAATAATTTAAAAATTATCACGAAATTATTATTTTTATGATGCACCTATATTTCGTTAAGCGTCAGCCTGCAGCACTAATGTCATGTTATTGGTCGAGCTGTGTCAGTGTGAATATTACTTGAGTTCTTACATTTTTTTAAAATATTAATTATTGTTACCTTTCCATATATAATTTTTTTTATCTTAATAGACCTATTTTTAATGTTTTTAATATTTAGTGTTTTTTTTTCTTTTTTGTTCATAATGCAAAACAATTTATAAAATAAAATCAAACTCACCTTAAGCATATGTAAAATTAAAGATGTTTATACAGGTTCAATTCCATAATGTTATTATTATAATTATATAAACATTTTGTTTTATTTTAATATAATAAAACTTTAACTATAAGCGAGAAAAGCCGCGTATGAGCTGCTAGTCTGTATAAAATCAGATTAATGTGTATTAAGTGGTGTGGATATGTATGATACACTTCATACATTATTGACTCTCTACGTACATACAGATATGTACGTATGTATGTACGTATAACATTCTGTTAACCTCCGTACCTATTACTCGACGTTGCGGTGGGCAAACGTAACTAGGCCTCTAATGCAATCATATAAATTAATTCATATCGTTGTTTAACAAAATAAGGAAACACGAGTTAATTTGATATACATTTAAATATATATCGCATTAATATTTACTTTACTATTTTATAATGATCAGTTGATATAAATATTTATGTACAACAACAATTTAGTTGACTGAAGTAAAATAATCCAAGTAAAATATTAAAATAGCAACTGGTAGGTGTATTATATTAAAGCAGGTCTTTTATTCAAGCTTCACGCTGTATCCCACATATAGCCGGGTAGGCAAAGGGAAACTAATGTTAAGACGCTCCGATATCCACTTGACGCCGAAGTTTAGAAGCAGTGAGTGTTAAGTGGCAAAACGCAACGCCGCATTTTTTACTTGGTACCAGAGAGAAGAAATGAAAAGATTAATAAATAATAATTCAGCCCCTCGAGAATTGGAATTGAACCCACAACCGACGCGTTACAGTCACACGCACTCCTACACCACGACGGCCTCTATATTTTTATATTAAAAGCCAAGATTGTTTATGAATTCCTAGTGGAAGAGGGTCTATCGTGTGTAGTTCCTTTATTATGCCTTTTATATTATAGCCAAAGCATTTTTTTTTATTTTTTTTAATAAAAAGTATCCTATGTCCTTCCTAAAACCTCTAAGAATATGTGTACAAAGTTTCATCATAATCGCGTACGTAGTTTTATCGGGAAGTTGTAACAAACAAACTTACATTCCCATATTTTATAAAACAATAACACGACACAGACAGACATATATACGATATAACAGTAAAAAGTTAAAGCAACACCCTATCGTGGACCATAAATATTTGGGAACTTGTGACTTCACAATATTAATATTTGGGAACTTGTGAGTGTTGAACGTCTTAACGCCAGAGATGGTCGAACTTTGGGTCACACAGGCAAGTCCGCCGTCACGGGTCGATGCGAGGCGCGTTTTACGTTCTATTTCCGAAGGAACGCGAAACCGACACGACCATCAGCTATAATAAATTTCTTGTCTTATAAAAATAAAACTTTTCTTTTTGCCCGTGGTGCGCGGGGCCGGGCCCACAGAGTAGGTGAACGTTGCTTACAGAGGCGTACATTCAATTTTTTATATCATGATCGCGCATTTTGTTTATTACACTGAGATTACTTTAAAAATTAATTATTTTTTGGCAGCCAGATTGGCAATTTACAATTGGTTATTTATAAAATATTGTGAAAGTCTAAACAATAGTAAATAGTAGATATAAGTCACTTACTATAAAACATAAAATTTAATTTATAATGTTTAAATTGTTAAAGTTTATTTAAAAACTATTGTTTATCATTTACACACAACCAACGTTAAATCTCCAAAACTCTTTACGATCATTATAGATTAACGTGGGTGTGCGATTTCTGTTTTTTTTTCTCATATCGCTTAGGGTTGCGTTTTTAATATTTGTTTTTAGTGTAGATATTAAAATGATTCGACGATGCCAGCGTTGCGTAGTCTGTGGCGGGGGGGCAGGGGCGGGTAGGGTAGCAAAGTTGTGAATTGGCCGCGCACACAGGCCCGCGCCGCATTATCGTGATTCATGTCGCTTATAATTTTATATTATGTTAAAATGGGGGCCCGAGGCGAAGGCCCGAAGGGGGGGGAGGGGTATATTAAAAATACAAGAGCCCACCGACTTTCTGCACCGTCTGCATGGAAACCAACTTTGTTTGTGCTCAAACTATTGATCCGCCGAAATCGGTGGCACTTTTTACGGTTAAATTCTCTTTAGATTTGTAAGTAAATATTAATTCACATTGATATTATTTTAGATATTTTGTGACTTTTTGTGTTTTTTTTATTATTATATTAATGTATTACAAATATAATTTCGTATAGTGCAGTTTGAATTTGAATTAATACTTAGTTACTTATTTAGTAATGAGTAACTTAGCAAAAATAGATATATTATTAACAACGACATAAAAATATGTTTTTGATAATAATTTTCTGACTTAAATTCAGTTTTCAACAACATGTGAATATTTTCGCTGATAATAATTTATATCTGCATTCATATTGAATAAGTGTATAACGACGTATAAAATACTAGATATGTTTGTAATACATTTTTAAAACTAGTCCCAATATAGTTATGGAATTTATAGTTCTTATTGCATCGGTAGATATTTGCATTAATGTATACATTATACAAACATGTATAAAAATAAATTATATCAATATTTATATTGAACTTTAATATTGAACATTATTGCCAACATTATAAAGTACAAACGCCTTGAACTGTTGGACCGCTACTAACGTCGATTATACCACCTTATACGTGAAAAGGGACTAATTAAAGGCGAATACGAAAATTTATTTATTTACTTGCAACACTAACTACAAATATCTAGTTAGTCTTCCATATGACAGACCTGGAACGGGGCTGGTGGAGAAAAACTGGGAAATGACTTAGCAACGGCTGTTTAAGGTCAGCTCGAATTATGTTACGTTTATGTGCATACGGTATTTTTTAGTATGGAAAAAAGACGCTTCTCCGCTTATGCGTGTCGACGGGTCTTTTATTATATGTATTTATATACTTAGTTGGTACCCTTTCCTGCTTGTTGAGATATTCTCGTAATATTATTTATTAATTGAGGCCGTTATGGCGCAGTGGTAACACGAGTTATAAAATATGTATTATTTTATGCCTATATTGTACGCGCTGCCTAATTCTCAATAAGTTTTTACATAGTTTAAAAACGTGATTACTTTTAAGTATATCGATTACCTTATTGGAAAACTTATAAATAAAATCAACACGTTTCTTACATAGTCCTTCGCAATATATAGACTAGGCTGCATTAATTTTGATTTATATGCATTTGTATGTAGGTATACCAACAACTAATACGAATAAAATATCTAAAAGTAGTTGTAACTTCTAGGTTCCCCTCACAGTGGATCGCACAAACAAAACAATATCTATAACGAATTATTTTTGTAATTAATTTACATAAGAATATATGTAGATATCTACTACATCGATGCCTGTCGTGGCGCAAGGGCACCAGTGTAACGTGACGATTTGTAGGTTCGATTTCAGCTCGCAGAAATGAAATATTTTAAATTTTCAATTCCGCCACTCAACACGGAACACGGAAGTGTCCTAATGGGAACGGAGTGTTTTAGAACCACGTTCCTAGGTTCCCTCTGCTTCTGTTGCGAGATACAGCGTGAAGTTAATTAAAAAAAAACCTACTACATAGATATAACAGTACCGACAGTAAACGTTGAAGCACAAGCGTGTACAACACAGAATAAATCTATCGAGACGTTGGAATTTGAACCAAAACTTATAAGCAGCCACCACCACCGTCGTATCTTCCAAGCACGCGTTGATGAAATTCCAATATACCCAGATGTACCTTGTAGCGACAATATGAGACCACCACACGGAAGCAACCTTATTAAATTACCCAAAGCATCCATTAAACGGACCGACGGACCGGCGCACACTACCTGTATTTATACACGTACACCTACAATTTCATTATTAGATATCTATTTGTGACTCGTTATTGCTATTGTCGCTTTTTCTATTTATTATCCGATACAATGTGTGATTATAATGTGGCTTATAACAAATGAGGTATGTGGGAGTGAGGCCGTTCCACACGGGCGGTTTTGTTCGCTGGTCGTTTTTTTTATTTCATTTTTCATTTTGTTCATATGTTATTTATTATATTAGTTGATTGGTGATATTTGTACGATGTACGTGTGAGTTACTCAAGTATTTTATGTTTTTGTTTATCTAAAATAATATGTTTTTTTATATGAAACTAAAATTATAACATATTAATAAATTTATTGAAACATTTCGTATTAATAATATTTTGCATCGTTCGACGGTTCCGTGCTTCAAACGTAGTGTGAGACGACCGTAATGGACGTTCTTAGGAACAGTTCCCACAGCGTACAGAACGGTGATATGTATTCAATTTGAAAATGTAACATTACAAACTTAATAACACTGTAATAAAGGTTATTATTGTTTGTCTGACAACAATTGAGTTTAAAACTTTTGAATACGTCGAGGATTGCCGGTATTATTGTAAGATCGCGAATTAACGTCATCGGCTGATCGAATATCAATCTTATCCAGTTAAAATAAAGGTCAAATCCGGAGGTAGAGTCCCTTTGGGAATAAATCGCGACTGTCATTTATTAGAGTCGAGTCTACGGAAACTCTTTAATATAGGGTTATGTCCAACTCAATGCAATCTATTAAGCTTGTACTGGCTTCACAAACTTAAGAAGCGATTGAGGACTGAATGAGTGGCTCATATGAAATGTCCTTCTGTGAATTGATTTAGTTTTGTTTTGTAGTTGACCCATGTCGTGAAGAGAAATTATAATTATTAGTCATGTATAGTATATTATCTTTACTAAATATTTAGTTACTGTTAATTTTAATATGTATTCATAAATGCTCCGAATCATTATTTCAATGTTGTTCATTATTGTTCAAATATGAACTAAACGAAGACTGAACTAAATATAATAACAAAAATTTCAAGCTCATTCTTAGTTTATTTGCCATGGATATATTTCCTGGAATCCCCATTAGAACTATTTGATTTCATTTCTTAGAAGAAATTTTTCTGACAACGGATATTATAAGGTCGCAAGTCCTCTTGCACGTGGGCTCCACTCTTCAATGAGAACACTGAGAAATGCAATAAGATGAAGTTTGTCATTTATTCTACTTGGCTTTGAGGATAATGGAATTATATTCTCTTTTTTTTATTTTTTTTTATATGCGTTCCTTTTTTTTTTTGAAAAAAAATATTTTGAACAAGAATAATTAATAAATAAGAACTTATGAACAAGAAAAGTTTGGTGTTTAAATTTTGGGTACTAGTTTAAATGATGAATTAAAAAAATACTATTAAAATTATCATATTTAGATGCTCTGTTTAACTATAATTTCTCTGAAATTATATTATTGTAATAGCAAACATCATATATATACAAATATGTTTTAACTTTTGAAACGTTTTGGAACACGGCGACAGTGTCCAGTTGACTTTCTCTAACTGAATTATGGCGACACGGCCATAGCATTTTTTTTATAGTCAAAGAGTGTCCACGATGTTGACTATGATTCCAGCAGTATAATGACATTATCGTCAACTAATATAGTTAGTTCAGAACCAATATTACATTATTCTATGGCAGAAATTAGATTTCTCTATCAATAACACTTTCGACGGCTCCCTCTTGGCGAGATTTGAACAGTCCAGAGGTGAAGCCAAAATTTTGTTAGTGATGAGTTGGTTGGTCGCAGTTCAAGTTCAAAACTTGCATAATGAATATCGACTCAGTTTATATTGTATTAGGCCGTGAGTCCTTCTAACGAAGTTAATGTGTCTGTATATGTATATCCTATGACGTAAATAATAGAATTTTATTGTCGTTTTACATCATTTCGTACGCTTGGTTGAGCCGCTTGCTTCGGGAATGTCGCAACCGTCGACTGTCGCGCAAAATATAAGTTTTTATAAGGAATATAACCCTATTACTCGTAGAACATATAGGTTTAATTGTGTGTTAATGTTTCATTTTAATATTTCGTTTATTTTAACTGTTTATTGATCTTTAGATATATTCCGTATAGAGATATAGAGAAAGCCTGGTGTTAAGACACTCCGCTCCCTACTTTTCGCCAAATTCTGTAGACATCACGCCAAGTGCGGAGTGGCAGATCTCAACGCAGTCCTTTACCTCGAGAGCGAAGAAATGAAAATATTAAATATATTAGTTCATTAGTTCCGTGAGTGGGGATCGAACCCATAACCTGTTGCGTTTAAAGTGACACGCATGTGCCACTGGCTATGCCTTCAATTATATATAGTAATTAATTTATTTAAAGAAAAATACTTCATGAAAGGAAACAACTATGGAATAATCTATACCTATATATTAAACTACAGACTAAAAAAAATACTAAAGATTCATACGCTCCCGTACACCGTCAAATACTTTCTGAAATTTTTCATTTCAACAATTTCCTTCATAAAGTAAATTGTTTTGAATGTTCTCTTCCTGGTTCAGAGTTCGGACGCTCCACCTAGCATTGCTATTTTAATCATATTATCGTCGTTAACTTCGATTTTTGAGTATTTATTAGCAATTTTAATAAATACAACTAAAGTTAGAGTATTTGGAGTTTGAGGTCGAGACACCACTTCTTTAGTTACAAGGACATATATAATTATTACTTAAAATATCGAAAATGCCAGCAGTGACAGGTGTGGTAATCAAAAATGATATTTTATTCAACAAAAATATAATACCGAAAGGTAAACGAATACGTACGGACAGTATTAAATTAATAAAAGGAAAAATTACAATCCATAATTATAGAGCTGCAATATTAAAGTTTTTGAGGTGGCTTTAAATAAAAAAATGAAGTACATTTAATAACTCTATCGAATTATTATTGGTACAGCAGTCGACCCTTGCGGAACAGGTTGCTGTGTTAAATAACGTTATAAACAGCTTTTTTAATTATTAAACAAACATATTTAGTTGTTATTAATACTATATTTGTTATTATTTAGTATCTATATTTTCAATTAATTATAATGTTATAATTGAAAAATGTATAAAAATATAATAAAACATCACATTATACAACTCTTAGTCACAAAAAGATATCTAACAGCTATCACATTTCAGTTAAATATTTAAACGTTTTTTTTATCGAGACTGTTATTGCTAAAGCAAATATGTATGTAAGTGTGTTTATACAATAGAATCATAGTTAATAATAGTCATACGCATATTATACATGTTAAAACATTCTTATAACATGCTGTCCAGCCAATTGGCAAAATTGACATTGGCATTAATACTTCAAAATACATTATCGATTTTTACAACTTTTTTATTAATAAAATATCGATACAATGGAATCGAATGTTTAATGTTAAATCGTTACAAATAATATGATACGAACAATTTCCTTAAAACAATTCTTAGACCCGTTCAATTTCCCACAGAGACGCGATCGTATCGTTGCTCTACGCGAAAAATGATCGATAGCCGCTAGTGTCCCAATGTGTACACACCGGTTCAACGACCCGGGAGTTGGGACCGCCAGCACCACACAGCGGCTTCGACTCGCGTCTAATTAAAATATATTTTATTGTTCACCAGCGCTCATGAATGCGGGCGAATAATTATAATTATATTTTATTTTTATTCCATTTTATTAATAGCGCCGACCTTCCTTCCCGGCTACATTGTTGCACTGCGGCCGTGTGCCTGTGCGACTGCGGCGGTATGTGTTACGATTTCCCTTACAATCTCGTCTGCTGTGGGTACACTTTTTGTGATGGGTTTATTCAACGGTGTTTCTTTATAATAAAAGTCGATATCTATTCACTTTGTTGAACAATGGGCTAATTAACGTTGTATCTAATCTAGCGTGTTATTATAATTATTTATCTTTATATTTTTATTGTCTCTACGAGAATGTTACGGGTCGTCTCGCTCTCTTGCTCTCCATATTTCTTTACTTGTCTGTTATTTGTTATTTTTATTATGTTTGTTAGTTTCTATAGCATCACTTATATAGTGCGGATGCGAATGAATAAAAGATTATTGACGGTAACAAATAAATAATATATGTAGTTTAATTAATACATACAGCCTTGTACCGCCAGTGTTTATAACTTTTGTTTTAATAATATTTATTTATATCATATTGGTAGGCGATCAATAATATCAGGCTATTTACATTTTATTATGTTGATAGCAATAAAGTTATGCTAGTTATATATCTTGTCTTTTTGCTATTTTATCTTTCTTCGTTTACAATTGTGTCTTATAATTAAAATCATTGGTTAATCATTTCTTTGTAATGCCAAATGCGTACATACGTACAATGACATAGAGCAAAAAATGTATCGCACGTTGCATTAAGAATTTCAATAATTTAATATATTACGATAGGTACTAAAGGATTAAATACGGCGTTGTGCCCTGCCACTTAACACACAGTGCGTCGGCGGCAGTCGTCGGCGGAAAGCGGGGGACGGAAGTGTTTTTATATGAACGGAGCGTTTTCACAGTAGGGTCCCAGGTTCCCTCTGCCTCTCCAGTTACAGCGTGAAGCTAAAAAAACGGGTTAAATAGTTTCTTTTAGTGTCGGAAAGACGGATATTGTACGACGAGACGGGTGGGGAGCGACGCATGGCAGCTACTCTTTAATAAATTTATAGGCCGTGCACACACTGTCGTTCGCGACTGTACTTACCTACTTGGTGATTAATTAACATTTTTCGCTATATAATTATAAAACACGATTCCGTATCATTCTTTTATCTCCTCCCAAGATTTCTGTGCGACTAATAATATATATTACTTATAAAGTAAGAAAATGGTGAATTTAGATTAAATATATAATATCATTACAAAAAAAAATCGGCTATTATAAAATCATTACAGAAAGATTTCTGGCTCTTTTTTAATTGTAGCGGCATTGAATAGTTAGTTATTCTTAAGTGAGGCCAGACAGGCAGACCGGCAGACGGGGCCGGCGGGAGTGACGACGCACTGCTTGCTAATAGAGTTGTAGATCGCGCACGCGCGGCTGCCACCACGAGTGCTCTCGAGATGAGAGCTACACAGTATAGATTAACAAACTGTCAGTCAGTGCGCCTTATGTTCGTATGTATGTATGTCTGATACATTTCTTAGAATATATTTAGTTTTGCATTTTTTTTTTAATTTGTGATTTTTTTTGCTTTTGATGGGTATATAAATTTGTTATTTTTCATCTGTTGAATGTTAATAATTTTCAAATTATTAATTTAATCAAATTTGGTTACATATTACTATTAGTGTAATGTCAGCCTGAATGTACTGTGCACTTGCAGTGAACAAGAGCCTGTTGTCGCTGTATAGTCTCTTACCTATCTTTCTTATTTGAATTTTATCATCATTTTTTATCACTTAAGTTGACATACTTGAAAGTTATATAAGAAAGTAAATTTAGTTTAAAATCTAAACTGCTTAAATTTAAAGATTTTTTCATATTTTAGTGTAGATAGCGTCACAGTTTAAGTGTATACGTCATAAACACCTAAAGAGACGTATAAAATTATAAAAATAAATGCTATTGTTGCTAATTTAGTTATATTTGACTTAGTTAATACCGTAGTTGGCGTTCGGCCTATTATTTCGTATCAAACTCGTGCCACTTCTGCCACTCCAGTCGCCACGTATTTAATTGCAACATTTTATTCCCGACTACTTTTCTTAATTGTTATAATTATAGCTTTCACAGCGATGCTGCCATGCGAATACGGGCATTGTGTCTGTATGATATAGGTAGACTGTGGTGTTATACCTATATTGTGCGGGATAAAATCTACTTAATATATTTATGGTTTATGTTGAAATGTATATATTTTTCTTAAGTGGGTAACTGTATTATATAGGTATATATTACCACAAAATTATAAATATTAAAACAATATAAAAAATTTTACTGTAAGTAGCTTAATATTTATATTTATATATAATAAAAGTATTTTGTATCATTTACATTTCAATTATACCATTTACTGTTCAAGAGTAGCGTTAAAAAATAGTAAAAATTAAATAATATACAACGTTTATTATATAAATATTATTTGCAGCCGACCTTGCTATATTGTCTTGCGTCGGTAATAGCGCCTGCTTCCCGTGTCCGCTATAAAAATACACCTGTCCTCACTAAACTCTGCAAGTACTGTTTGGGGGCTCCGTGAACTGATTAATATTATATTTTGTAAGTTTAAAATATTTATAAAACAAAAATGAGAACGCAATATCAAAAATCTTTTATTTCGAATTTATAAAACAAAAATGAGAATACAATATTGAAAGTCATGTATTTCGAATGCAATTGTCTTTTTAGAAATATTTTCTGTTAACAAGACAGTGGGGAGCGGAGTGTCTTGACACTAGACTTCCTTTGCCTACCCTGCTATATGAGGTACACAGCGTGACACTGGAGAGACAGTTGAGTGTTCGAACATACTAATTTCACAGAGGTACCGCTCTATATTTTTATATATAGCCAATAAAAATATTTATACAGCTGCTATTGCCTTCTATGGCTAATAGTATAAAAATATATTTATAATTAAACGATGAGAGAGTGAGTCGTGGGGCGAGGGTACAAGCGTGTAACTGTATACGCGACAGGTTGTGAATTCGATTCCCACTAGAGGAAATATTTAATATTTCATTTCTTCGCTCAGAGGAGGAAAAGCGCAACGTTGACTTGCAATGACTCTAGAATTCGGCGGAAAGTGGGGAGTGGAGTGTCTGAACACTATGCGTCCTCTGCCGACCCTGCTACATGCAAGATATAGCGTAAATTTGCAAAAAATAAATATAAACAGTGGATCTTTTCTATTAATATAACATTTTAACAGTTTTCTATATGTAAAATTTTGAATAGTTTCACCTATTAGAATCAAAAATACACTCAAACATTAGAATCAAAAATATACTGTCTATCCCCACCAGGAACTGTTACCTACATTAGGAATAACAAGATTACGAACCGAACTCAATTCATACATTGTAGGTACATCGAAATTGTGTAACAGTGAACAAACAAACACGACAAATACATATTCGTATAAACACACAATGGACTACTTTATATTACTCAGAAATATAGAATAAGAAACATGTTTAAACGATACATGAAAATATCTATATTTTATTATATTATAAGTTAGTAAAAAGCACGCTACTTTTTTTTATATTAAACTACATATAAATATATAACCTTTTCTTTGGCAATTTGAGAAACAATTATACATTTCTTGCTGGTTTTAACATAGTCAATAAATTGTATTACTATGAAACCATTGACGTAGGATTATGTTCCCTACGTTCATTTAAATAAGGGTCCCGGTCTGACGTGAAACATATTTATTTGATCGTTGCCCTACAAAGAATGCTGTAAACGGAAAAATACCTATGTATTATAACCAATATTTTATTGCATATTTTACTTGTATTTATATATATTTTTTACTACAATAAAACTCAATTACGTTTCGAGAATCCAATAAATTTTCATACGTATCTGTTTACTTTTATTGCAATTTCAGATGTTATATTTACGTTTATTTTAAACACAAAATGTGTTCGCTTATTATATATCATTATTATATTAACATTTCATTCCGGGACAGTCAAGTGTTTAATTAAAAAAAACACTTTTTTTTATTTTAACATTATTAAAACCGAAGTGATTAAAACATTGTAACTTTTAAGATTTCCATCAAAAAAGCGCTTAGTGTTTTATTGTCGGTCTAATTTGTACTTGCATAATTTATGCTTGTCAGTTATAATTTCATGGTAATTTGAATTATAATTAAAACTTTCAAGTCTCAAGTTAATTACTCACCGGCGGTCTGAGTCACAAAAATATCTGTAGACGCCGACCGTACAGGTCATTCTTTAGAAATGTACAAACGTACATACATACATACATACGGATTTGTAGTTTTAGTTTCTGATGTCGCAATGTCACGTATAGCCGAGCGCTAAGTATATACTATAGGCACGTTGAAAAAATTAATATTGAAAACTTTACAATAAATAATATTCGTTTGCCAACATCGCGGACATTTACATTATGCGGGATAATCTCATTAATATTTATGACGAAATAAAAATAAATTATCCTCGCGTAGGGTCGTCGACGCGGGCCTTTACCTGTCCAGGTTGACGGACGCCCTTATTGTCAGCGCGGTAAGACTCTCCGTCGCGCGCCGAGTTCCCTCGTGCGTCGTCGCCGAGTCGACTTACGTAAATTCATGCATTTTTTCGTAACGTACCCAGAAACCCCTTTCGTTTCTCTGTTGTGAGAATAATAGGCACCTAAGCGATGTGCAGGTGCCCCGTGCATTAATATGATTAAGGGAACGGGGGTAATGAACTTAGGAGATTTCGTTTTTCTATCTAGAATTAAGCAAATACTCCAATGCATTGCGCACGGCAAGTGACAGCGACGAGCCGTAGAGATTGTTAGATCCTCAAACGCGACTATAAAATTACCGAATATCCGCGAGCTTTTATTATTATTAGGGTCTGTCCCAGTTAAAGGAGCAAACTGGTAACAAACGTCGCAAGGTTGCCCTTGACATGTTAATATATAGTAAGTGAATACATAATGCAGCGTTGAGCCGCGTCGAACCGCGTCGGCCGTCTCTCTCACAACATATACCAACTTCAGCTTCAAATGACTAAGTAATGTAATAGAATAATAAATGATAACATCCGCGTTAAGAGAACTTACGGGGCATCATTTTATATTTAAACGACAACAATGGGCCCGGTTCGTGTAGAGGCAAGTATTATTTTACTGTACGCTCGTGTAAAAAACTCTGAGAAGCGAATCGCGTCCCTCGAACGTGCGGAGTGCGCCGCGAAGCGAGGGACGGCATGGAGTTGCGCCGTGACGTGACGCGTTCCGTCACTCACACTCACCGAATTTACTCATAATATAATTTCTTAAGACATTTCCTTTCGTTAATATAATAAAACGCTAAGACCTTTTTTCCCCGATTGTCCTTTACGACAGATTCGTTCCGACGTCGGACAATTAATATTAATTAAGATTTAAATTGGTCTAATTATATAGAGCCCGACCCATCTTACAGCTAGTAGTGGATTCTTTGAGCGCGGACAAAGGAATAATTTATAAATATATTTTTATTTAAAATTCATCCAATTACATACATACATAGGTGTATGTATAGATACAGTCAAGTCACTTAGTCTTTGATACTATCGAATGTTATCAACAGCACATCGCGTTTCGCTTCCAACTCGTCCATTTAGTTTCGAGCAAATTATATATTGGAGTATTTAAAGCGAAAAACAGAGTGGGTAATAAAGTTTTGTGCATTTAAATACGAGAACTAATTAGGCGCAGAAATCATGATTTACGACTCCATTATAACGCTTTTTTGACACAATTCACGGAGACGAAGTGTTTGGCAAGACCGGGTCTTTTTGTTACTTTGAAGACTTCAACGGAATATCAAAAGATGTATACATTTTTATTTATTGCAAATTTAGTATCCCAATCGGGTTTACTTCCATAATTCAAGTGCAATCAACTGGATATACCATAGACGAAAAATTTATTGTTCATTTTCGTCATGTCGTTTTAAAAAATATGTAAAACGAATTTAAAGGATTTTTTGCTGGCAGCGTTCAAAATGTACTTATAACTTATACTTGTATTAGCTTTATAACCCTAAATATCCCGTCATTTTCTTATGCCATAGATACTGAGAACCTACGAGTACTGCGGAGGAACTGTTCTCATCTTTACGTCAGAGCCGTCTCTGGTTTTTTCCTTTCATAAGATCAACCAATCTATCAAATCATCAATCAGGATATAAAAACTTGAATTTCTATATAATTCTTTGATTTAATAAATATATTTTTATTTTTCAAGAGCAAATATGTTATACGATATTAATTAAGCTTGTGAAGGAAATTAATAAAAATGTAGACCTTTAACTACCCACACAAATACAGTTAAAATGTAATTCTTTATTTAATTAAAGTTAATCAGTAATTATTACGACAATGTAGGGTACGTTGCAGTAATTATGACATTTCATCTACAATGTTTATACTAAGTTTTTGTTCGGAAACATTTACAATATATATGTATTTAAATTTAAAACTGCTTTTAAATCATCAATTTTATTATTATTAACTTTTTTTCATTGTTTTCTCAACATTTTTTTTTGTAAATAGCTTATACCCGTATTGATGCGAAATTGTAGCCTATACAACGTGACATCATGTTTTCCCCTGTTCCATTAGGATTTTCGAAAATTTATCTCTTAATGTTCTACAATTCCAAAGGAACAACCGGCCAAATTTCAATTTCCTATGCCCGGTTCGTTTTGCTCACTAAGTCACTAAGCTAGTACCAAAAGAGAATATATGGAGAATATTAAGAAAATAGATTGTAACTAAGAAAGTGCTTTGTTTTTACATTAACATGAATATGCAGTATAAATTAACTTATAGTTTACCTATAGTAGTTTGTATAGTTACTTATCTATTTATATTAAATAAATTACATTTAAAATTATTTTTTTTTTTAAATATTTATAAATTACGGAACAGATGCATGTTGCACACAACAAAAACAAAATATTGCCGATTCATAATACAAAATATGTTATGAAAAAAACCAAATAATAATTAGAATAAAGCTGTTATTCTTCTCTTCTCATACATATTTACAATGAAATTAATTCAAAATTTCCCATTTTTCCAGGTAAGTTTCAAATAATATATTTACAAGGCGAGGCGAGGTAAGTGCTCGTATAGTAAATTTCAATATTGAAACATCCGCGCGAGACAAGATCAAGAGGTACGACATCGACTTAAATGTTCCGCTCCATATACACCCGTCAAAGGGACCTCAGGCATTAACTTATACATTTCCCGTCTTTAAAAATATCAAACATAGGTAAAGCTTTTAGCGGCAACCAGCCCACATGTACTGGTACATGTTGCCTTTCAGATTGTTACCCGACTTAAACGCTAACGGCTTCTTTTAGTTCAGCACTCCGTCGTGTTTGTGGCCGCAGCCGCAATTACCCCTTTCATTTTCTTCGTGTAGCAACGCTTTTATTTTATCCGAGCCGTCTACGATACGTTTTTTTATATTCGCGCGTATCGCTGTAAGTTTTAATAGCGCCGACTGCACCCTTTCATCGGCGCTACAATGTACCCCGTCGCCGGGAGCTAGAAATTACGCGCTCACCTAGTGGTGTGAATTGTCTCTTAATTTGTGGTTCCTCTGTACCGCGGCGTCAGTCGTGCTAGTGGATCATTGAGAGCGGCAAAGCGTTACGTCGTGAGTCGTTCGCGCCAGATAATAGTTGTGAAACGTTTGTGAGCCGCGAGTCGCGTGTCGCGCGCCGCCCTCGACTACGTGGAGTGCGAGTGCGCGGTCGTTACGGCGCCGGCGATAATGTGACGGTGATGACGACGGTGGTGTCTCTGTCAAAAGACTTGTGAGGAACGTTTAATTTTATCTACTCTCGTATACAGATTGTGATTTATTTCTATGTGTTGT
>DWAE01000183.1:0-19821 GCA_018237945.1 Heliconius sapho
CATGATTGAGACCAGTAGGAGCACGAACGTGAGATTGTAGAGACAACTGGTTAGTTCGATTACCAATCATGGGAACGAATTGAATTGAAAAAACATTTAACATTTTAATTTTCTCGATCTGGTAACGAGGCATTTATTTTTGTCATTCAACACGCAATATTTCAAAATTTTTCATATTTATATCGCAATATTTCATAGTTTTTCAAGACTATCCTGTGTTCGCCAAGAACCACTCAGCCCCCCTAATCATATACCCATGACACTAGGTTTCCAGATTCATCAAAACTCATCCAAAAAAAATGAAAAAAATAGATTTTCAGAATGTATTTTTTTAACTGTTTTTCAATACAAATCTCTCTCCGTTACTGCATTACTCTCGAAAATTAAAGTCGTCATGAAACCAAATGAAATTCAGGCCAGGTACCCATGCAAATGTATTGCACTTCGAAAATGAAATTTCTGTAAATGTTAAAAATGGAGCGCTTCTAAGTATTAGAATACACTGTTTTTATGTTTATTTTCATTAAACGTTTCGTTGTCGTTTGACTGTATGTACCGTGATGGTTATGGGTTCGATTCCAATTTGGGCGTAACTTTTTGTTTTAATTATTTTCTTTTCTTAGCTCTGGTTGACGAAGCGAAGCGTTCAGTTTCGCTGAACAAGCGTGACTTTATACTAGTTTCTAGTTTTCTGCCTACTCTGAAATAAAAAGTGAAACTGAAAAACAGCTTCAAAACTAGGAGAAAAAAATCTATAAAAATAATATATGTATATTCTTTGCTTATTTATACATATCTCTTACCTAGATCAGTATATAAACCCACTACACCATACTATTTGCGCTTCTCTATTTTACGTTACGATAACTTAGTGTCGAAACTCTCCGTTCTCTACACTAGGGGCATACCTAATAATACTAATTTACATGTTCGCATGTTTATTTGGCAAGAATCCAGTACATATCGAGGTGGCGCCAAAAGGGCAACGATCCCTCATGTAATTAAACCGCATTAAGAGTGAGGACTCAAGTTACAATAATTGAGGCTAACTTGATATTTTGATCGAAGGCGGACTTCGCCTAGACTAGAACGTCTTTATTTTCTGTCTAGATATTTAAAAAAAATAATATATCGTAGCGCAGGGACATAAATTTTAAACGCTACGATTTGGGGTTCGATTCTCATTCAGGAGATTTTTTTAAATATTTTTAACTCGCCGCAAATAGCGGGATAGGCAGAGGCAACAAAGTGTTAAGATATTCCGATTCCCGCTTCCTTTTACGTCGCCTCGTGTACCGTAAAAAAGTAAATTTTAAAAATCATTTCAGGGCAGTCGTGGCGCAGTGGAAATTGTAACCACAAAAGGTTGTGAGTTCGATCCCCATCAGAAAAAAATAAAGTATTTAATATTTTCTTTTCCTCGTTCAAGCTACGCCACTCAATACGCAATGCTGCTACAGAATTAAACGGAAACTGGGGAACGGATTTATCTTAATGGGGAGGAAGTATCTTAACACAAGGTTCCCAGGTTCCCTCTGCCTTCCTCTCCAAACAAAAAAAACTTATAAGTTAGTTAGCAGTGTTAATTTCTTAAAATAAACTTTCTATAACAAAATTAGCAACTACCAGTTAAAACTAAACAGCTAGCGACAATTGTTAGCAACATTTACATATAAATTTGCACGTTTAACCGTTACAAGGCCGAAATACAGTTAATCCTTAGGCCTAATAGTATTCTTGGTCCCTACTTAAATTGACTGCCTAATACGTACTTTAGATCCTGGATAATGGATATGAGTAGCTTCACGCGTTTTCCCGTATATCGAGGTCGGTAAAGGGAATCTAGTATTAAATCACTCGAATCTTCACTTTTCATTTAATTTTCGAGACAATGAGTGTTGAGGGGCAGAAACCAAAGCCGCGTCTTGCCTCGTTGTCAGAGCGTGGAAATAAATTATTAAATATTTAATTCCTTCGAGTGGGAATCGAATCCACAATCGTCGCGTTTACAATAGCACACTTAAACCTCTGCACCTCGACGGCTTTAACATATATAAATAAAAAAAATGTACAATATTATTGAAAAAACAAACAGGAGCTATAATTAAAAATATGTACAATTTTACTGCCAACCTAGACACGATTATCGATTATTCTACGCGAGTTTGAACCAGTGACCTAATTATGTGGTCATTGTCAACGACTATATGTTTTTATAATAGACTGAGATACCAGGGTCCCCAGAACTACTTTATTTTAGCAAAGCTAAAATTTTGACGACTGATAGTCAAATATTGTATACGTATTTACTAACTTGAAAGTGGGGCCCTTTTTGAAGTACCTAAATACACATTCTCATACGTTAAAGTAGAAATTGCCAGACTCTTTACATGGGCCCTTACTCCCGCTAAATAGTAGTAAAGAAAACTACGTAATTATTAGGGCAAACTTTAATTTTATTTTATTTTATTTTATGATTGCTTATAAGCACCCACACCAATCAGATGAAATTTTCGTATGGCTTAGTGGTCAGAGCGCCTGGTCGGTTTCCAGGAGCCACGGGTTCGAGTCCCGCTACCTTCAATTTTTTATATGTTTTCAAAATAAGTATAGAGATATATGTACCTTTATTTGTCACTACCTCTGGAAAGGACCCCAATTTGAAGCTAGTGAGTACGTCTTCTCATCTACATATTAGACTTATAGTCCTTAAAATGTCAGCTTTACTAAAATGACGTAGGTCTGGGGACCCTGGGATCTTGGGCTAAAACGAATGTGAAAGACAGAAACATTATGTTAAGAAAGAGGAATTTTATAGTTTTTATATAAGAGCTAAATTAAAGCTTCGGTTATTAAATAGATCGAATATTTGGTTAACGTGAAAGTTTACGTACAAAGCAAGACATAGTGTGAAGACACTGTGTTCTCCGCTTTCCGCCACAATACAAGACTGCTTATTGTATGGCAAAACATCATCGAGATCGACTATCACTTTTAATGTGGAAACAAGAATTAATGAAAATAATTCATTCTCGAAAACCACAAACAATAAATACCTATTCATCAAATCAATTTCACGCTGTATCCCGCATACAGCAGGTTAGGCAGGGGAACTTAGTGTTAAGACACTCCGTTCCCCACTTTCCGCCGAATTTTTCGAACTACTCAGTGATGTGACAGTACTATTATTATAGGGTTGTTACCTTCAATAGAGCCTAATACTTGTTTTTAAATCGAAAAAAAAATGTTAAAAGTCTAAGAATGTGATCATTATTTAATAATTGTTATGACAGACGATACGAACAGACGCGGCGCGACGTATCCAGCAACACATAATTTATATATAATATTTGCAAATTGTAAGACAACATAGTTTTTGTTGTAGTTTATTTAGATTTTTTTTATAATGAGTGACGCAATTAAATCAATACATACTTCTGGCGGAGTTTAATGCCGCGATTATTCTTACTAGAAATTAAAATAATTTGAATATTATCTCTTTCTACAGGATATTGCCCTCGCGTTTATAGTCCCACTGCGTCACGACGACCCCTCTTTTTTTTCAGTTTCACTGTACATAGCGAAGTATGCAGAGGGAACCTAGGAACCTATACACTTCGTTGCCAATTAAAACGGACAGTTTCTCACTTTCCGTAAAATTATTCAGGAATCAGAGCGAAGAAATAAAAAACAAATATTTTTTCGTCATGTGGGAGTTGAGCGCGAAATCACAGGCTTATGCTCCTGCGCCACGACTGGCGTTTCATATGAGCAATGAACGGGAATGAACTTGTGACCTAAAAATTAATGGCAGAATAAAAAAAATACCAATAATCTGATAGACATTCGATACTATAAACTTTGTACCGGATATAAGTTGTTAGGATACAGTACATCTTTATAAGGATGTCAGTTTTTTATACTTTTTTTATGCTCCTCTTTTAGGTTAAGTGGTATTGGTATTTGGATTGGTTTTTTATGTTGACGCATTTCCTGCGTATTGTCGGTTATGCGAAGAGAGAATGGTGTTAAAACACTCCGTTTTTTAACTTTCTGGCTTATTTAAAGATATTGCTTTTTCAATACTTAGTAAAATAGAAATAAATATTTAGGAAAACCTGTCCTTTCCCTATTTTACACTCGATTTTCGAGACCTTTAGAACTCAACGCCACGCTATATCTACCAGAGCGGTAAAATAAAAATATTTTAAATATAATCATTACACAAAATAATTAGATCGAATCAGATTCTCTGTCTGTAGACGTGATGGGTACAAGCATCACGTCTACAGACAGAGAATTTCAATATATAGTCGTGGCTAAAAGCAAGCAACATATTGTTATCAGTATGTCGTTGACTCCTTTTTCTTATCAGATAACCGCGACCTACTTTTAACCTACATACATGTATATTTATTTGACAAACATTATGTCATCTATACTAATATGTATTATAAAACTGAAGAGTTTGTTTGGTTGAACGGGCTAATCTCAGCAACTACCACTTCGAATTGAAAAAAATATTGATTTCAGTTATAGTCAAAGTCATATAATTTTATTCAAAATAATAATTTATATCCTTCATAAATGTAAATAAATATTTCACTTCCTCGAGTGAAGATCGAACCCACAACCACTCGATTTTGCAGTCACACTTTGTGCCTCTGCGCCACGACTGGCCTTTGGATTATTTATTATTATTATTATTACTGTTTATAGATTCACATTTATTTCTTAAACAATGAAAAGTTGTAATATAACATTAATAGTATAAATATAACTCACTGTACCTAAGGTCACAGGTTATAGGGAATAGCTATTGGATTCATTCTTTTTCTTATTTTTCATCTTTGTCTGTTTTTTTTTCTTTTAGTAAGATTAGTGTCAAGACACTCTTGCTGATACGTTAAAAGGACAGTGTAGGTAAATTAAATTATTTATCATTTAAATATTCAATTGAAAATGCAATACGAATATGTAAAGTATATATGTATTTGACGTCGTGGCACAGACGCAGTCTGCGTCTGACTTTGAAAGCGGCGGTTGTGGATTCGATTGCCACTCGGAGAAAAGATTAGATTTGTAATATTATAATTTTCTCGTGCTAAAAACGATTTAATGTTACGTTCCGGTGCTTTTTATATATTCTTGTAACTTTTATAAGTTGTAATTGTACTCCTCGATGACCGACTCCGAACCGACTCGTACTTGACCGCTTTTTATAAATTTTAAACACAGAATAGTTATATATTACACACCCAGTCTATTTGTATACAAAACATTTGGAATTATCAATATCGATAACGTTATCGAATTCGAACCCAGAACCTCTCGGCCCTGATCTCAATCGCATATAACCGATAACGGAAGCGATAACACGTCAAGTATAAACACTGTAATTTTGTATTATTTAGGGTATTAGGGGTTTATTATAGGAGCGGGTGGTCGTCCGCAACAAAAAGCAACCGTCATATTTGTAAGCAAAAGGAACGTAGTGTTAAAACACTCCGTTCCCAATAAGCCACTTCGATTTCCCACTTTTCGGCGAATACTAAAGCATTGGGTTTTAAGTGACGGAACTCAACACCGCGATCCTGCTATAAGTATTTTTAGTTGAAATTCTACCAAACATCGAACTAAAGACCACCGTTGCGTTATTATTTACACCCCTTTTTTATTGCGAGCACAAATAAATACAAATTATAAACATTAACTTGAAAGAAATGAATGGAAGCTTACAAACTGTATTAAAATAAAATGCTTTACTATTTTCATCTCAAGCACTGCTTTTAATTTTGAACTTTATTTTTAATTAAATAAAGTTCATAATTACTTGGATATTTAATCAAATAAAATTTTAATAATTATATCAATTTGGTTCTTATTAATGAAGTGATAGAGTCGAATTTGAATTGGCTTCTCTCGTCTCTAAACAAGCACACGTGCGCACACATGTTCTTAAGCTCCCCCAGCTTGAACTGTTTAGGGTTGTGATATTTTTAATTATATATAAATATTTTTAAAATACGACCCTCCAGAGGTTAAAAGTCAAGTTTACAGCATGTTTTACTCTTTATATATTTTTATTTGTACGTAGTGTCAAAAATCTAAATATTTTAAACTGAAAATACAATTAAATATGTTTTGTGTATGAATTGTATATAATAATTTATTGAATGGCGGCGATCAACAACGCATTTTATCTATAAAAATCTTAAGCAAATGCAGAGAAAGAAAGTATTGAATTTACTTTTACCTAACTTTTTTAACTTTAACTTTTAAAGACTTTACCTGCGGTTTTTTAACAATTGTGTTTTCCTACATAAATCCTTCTGACCCCCAAATCTAGATGTTCCGGCTCTGGACAATACATGGAAAAGATTAACATAATATAATTCACCCTATAGCCTTCCTGGAAAAATTATTTTAAATAAATACTATTCAAACCTTATTATCCTGAGATAAGCACGCTCAAGCCCAACAAACTCTTCAGCTTTATAATATTAGTATATTTTACATGTAAATAATTGAACCCACGACTATCGCATGGATTAAACTATTTTTGCCATTAAAAATTGAACCGCAGAATCCAAATATAATTTAAAACGTATGCAACCCTAATGTTATTAGTGACAAAGCGACGGCGATATTACCAGGCGTCTGCGATATTCGTTAACTTAACTGATTATACTTCCCGAGTGTAAAGTCTAGGGACCCAATTAAGATACTTTTTTTTCGTGATAATGTACACATGTATGTATTATGAGGCCAGTAGTGGGGGAATAGGTATGGGTTCGATTTCCACTTTAGAAAGTCAAATATTTTAAATTTAATTTCCTTACTCTGGTAACGGGGCAAAGCGTGGCGTTGAGTTTCGCCACCCGACACATACTACCTCCAAAATTTGCTAGAAAGTGGGGAATGAAGTGTTTTACACTACGTTCTCTCCGCCTTAACATAAATTTTGGGGTCTTTTAACCAGATTAACTTGTGTGGAAATATTATGTTATTGTAATATTCACAGAGTGACTTTATTGAAAAATTGTCAATAGTACGGAGTTGAGTTCCGTTCCGTTCTCAACACTAAACATTTGGAAATGGAGCGGAAATTGGAGAACGAAATAACTTGACACTAGGGTTGCTTTTAAACTTCAGCCTATATTAGAGTATATATTCTGCACATGCACAGGGTAAGTAAAGGAAATCTAGTGTTAAGACACTCCG
The DNA here is from genome assembly GCA_018237945.1 of Heliconius sapho. Classification (NCBI taxonomy): domain Eukaryota; kingdom Metazoa; phylum Arthropoda; class Insecta; order Lepidoptera; family Nymphalidae; genus Heliconius; species Heliconius sapho. Next base: position 7,225 of record DWAE01000183.1, read on the forward strand.
TTCCCATCAAGACACTTCCACTCTCGATTTTCTGCTGAATTCGGGCTGAGCGGTACTCAACTTCGCTTTCCTCTAGTGGGAATCGAACCCACAACCTGTCCACAGTCACACTTTCTGCCTCTGCGCCACGACTTATCCCACATGTACATATATACAATAACAGTATAAAACTATATTTGATTTTTTTTATAGTATCTAGAGTCGCTATATTGATAACATTTTAACCTTGTTGTATCTTCAAATAAAACTAAACTAGTATTTACTTAAGTAATTGACGCTATCGTGCACAGTTTATATGTTATTTTGTAGTATATGCCTAAGAAAACGGTGATTGTGGGATCAAATCCACTGAAAGTCTTCTTTTTCAGCTATAGCCTATAGAGGCCAGTATTTGTGCAGTGCAGTAGCATGCGGATGTAAACCGAACAAATTGTAGGGTTCCATTCCTTCAATTAAATACTTATAAATTTTATATCCTCGAGCGAAATGCCGCCGAGCGTTTAGTGCCGCCACTATATACAATGCCTCTAGAATTCTTCGATAAGTTGAAAACGGAAGTATCTTAATGGAGTGAAGCGATTAAACACTAGGTTCCTAGGTCCCTCTGCCTACCCTGCTATGTGTGGGGATCAGCGTGAAGATAAAAAAGTAGTTATATCCGTGCAGGCGAAACCACAGGTTAAGCTAGTGTAGGGACCATATATATAGATATATATTTACCATTTATAGAAGCTATTAATTATTATAAAATACGTAAATTCCAGACACTGGCGCCGCCAGTAGATAACATGGCGGTCGTTACTAAATAACAATGTTTCATTATTTTATATTTATAATGATACCAATTCCTTGTATTCTAAATATAAAACGATAGATTATCAACTAGTTTAATTTAAAAGCTACGGTTTGACAACGCGCGGTGTTGAGATACGCCAATCAAAACGAAAAAGCGTTAGGCTTTATTTTATACTTATATACATACATATGTTACTGTTATTGAAGCCGTCGTGGCGCAGTGGTACAGGGTCTCAATGTAAAAAGGAGGGTTATGGATTTGATAATCACCAGGGAATGAATATATTTAAGTCATTACCAATTTGACGCTATATTAGACAAAACGCGGCGTTAATTTCCGTCTTTCGACACGCTATGTCTAAAAAAATTAGAGGTACGTGGGGAGCAGAGTGTCTCAAGTTTTAAAACTAGGTTCCCTCCGCTTACCCTGCTAAATGCGATTACACTTTTTTGTATGTATGTATATCTAGAAAACACATTCGCTTATTTCAATTACTTAGATACCTCTTAGATGATTCACTGTCCTTGTGCGGATGTCGTGGCTACCGGCTTGCTCTTTATTTAGGGCTACCAATTTTTTGATTTTATTTAAAATGTTTTAAATATAAAGAAAACTTCTTAAACACATTTATAGAATATATTTTATACCAGAATATAATCAAAACTTATACTAGACCCAGTCGTGTGGTGGGATTGGCGTAACTGAACACCACATTCTGTATTGTTTAACTGGGTAAATAAATATTAAATTATTTTAAAAAATAACCGTACAATCCCTTATTAAAAGTTTTCTAAGATGTATCCTGAGTGTGGAATACCATTTTTAAATTGTTAAAAATATATAATCTAACTATCTATATATATAAAAGGACATGCACCTGACTGACTGAGGTAAGACGCACGCGCAGTCGTAACCGCTGTGCGTAGAAACGTGAAATTTGAACAGATGTTTATTTTCATAATCTAGACATCCACTAAGAAGGGATTTTGAAAAATTTTAACCCTAAAGGAATGAAATAGGGGTTGAAAGTTTAAATAGATTTTTTTTAAAACATCACCGCTTTTTATAAAATTTGAAATTCACTCTTTAAAATATTTCATTGAATCTTGACACACACATCATTCATGATTTTTAGATTTCCCCCCCTAAGGGTTCAAATAAGGGGTTGAAAGTTTATATAGAAAACTCTTTAAATCGTCACCGATTTTTATAAAAGTTTAAATTCAGACTGTAAAAAATATTTTATTGAACACGTGTTTCGTGGCTTCTTGTTTAGTATTCACCCCTAAAGGTGCTAATAAGCAGGCGAAGCTGCGCGCACCCGCTTGTATAATATAAAAATGTTATATATATACAGAGTATCGAGATCGGCCCTCACAATACTACATCTCTACAAACATATATTAAAATAACAGCGTTAAGTTCCGTCGCTTCCAACAAGCTCCCAAAAGTTTCAAATTCGTGTCGAAGCGGAGGTCGGAGTGTCTCGACACTATATATTCTCTTTACCCATCCTATTATATACTGAAAAGTGAAATTAGAATTGGAAAATCCTCGGCACCCCTCGACACCTGACCTACAACCATGCTAACCTAACCTCACATCCTATAGCCTTAGTGACATATGTTCTCGTTGCATTCCACTGATAATGATAGCTAATTATATTATAATTATAGTTATTAAACTAAACGTGGCTTTCATTGAACAAATAATTTAAAATCATGTTGTAACAAGGATGTGACTGTAACGCGGCGGTTGTGAGTTCGATCCCCATTCTCGATAGTGAATTACTATTTATGAATATTTTAATTTTTAATTTATTTTAATTTTCAATAAGGCAAAAGCCCAGCTAGGCCACTCAACATGAAAAAATCGACGGAAAGTGCTGCCTACCCTGCTATTGCGGGATACAGCGTGCAGCTTATTTGTCTGTTATTCCTTTTTATTTATGTCAAAAGTCACTCGAAATTTTTTTCGTTACATAAGCAAAGAAAATGAATGAATGAAATGAGGCCAGTCGTGGCGCCGCGGCACAAAATGTTACTATAAAACCGACTGGTTGTGGATTCGATCCCCACTCGAGGAAATAAAATATTTACTTAAATTTATATTTCCATTTCTTCGCTCTAGAGTCGTGGCAAATCGCGGCGTTGAGTTCTGCCACTCAACACGCAAAGCCTCCAGAATCGGGCAGAAAGTGGAGAACGGATTGTCTTAACACTAGGTTTCCTCTGCCTACCCGGCTGTGTGCGAGATACAGCGTGAAGTTGATTAAACAAAGAAAAAGAGTTCATATTATAATATGAACTTTTTTTATATATAATATAATAGTATCGTTTATTCTAAATTACATTATTATTGGGTTCAACTGAAAGCACGACGTTGCGGGTTCCATTCGAACTCGAAGAAATGAGTTGTTTTCGCGGCGTTGAGTTTGGTAAATCAACACGTAATATCTCAAAAATGGGACCAAAATTGAGATACGGAGTGATTTAATATTACGTTAACCCTAACTTATATGCGGGATACTGTGTGAAGCTAAATAAGCAAAAAAAAACCTAAAATAAAAAACAATACATAAAGTGACTGACATAAGCGGAGCGACGCACAGACTAAATCAAATATCAGCAGAAAGGGCAGACAAACCCTGATGCCTAAAGCTAGTGATATATCTATCTATAACCCTAGCAGAACCCCAAACTCACTACCATCACGTAAATACAACAACTAAGCCATAATAGTAAAAATTACATTATTTTTTGCCCCATTGTCCTTCTACAATCAATCTCAATTAAAACAATACATATACATACATACATATGTCAGAATGTGAACAAAAAAAATAGGCTTAGCGAAGAATGGCCATTGTGTATATAAGTTATGTCGCAATCCATTCATTTACTGTAAAATGCCATTTTTTTGTAACACAACTCATATAGATAATAAGTAAACACGTAATAATAAGTAAAGAGGTAAAGATATAGAGTTTCATATAATACGTTATTAAATTCCTGTAATGGATTGTTTTTAGCTTCACGTTGTATCCTGCTTATAATTGGATGTATGAAGTCAGAGGGAAACTAGTGTAAAGACACTTGGTTCCCGACGCTCTACCCCATTTTGGAATTCTACGTTACCAGAGAGAAAAAGTGAAAATAATTAACTGTATCTCTAGTGTGATTCGAACATAAAAATGTCGGCGTAAAATCCCAACACTCAAAAAACAATATAATGTGTAGGTAAAGGATTGTCTTGACACTAGATTCCCCTATTCCTCTCTGCTATACGTGGCTTGAAGCTAAAAAGATAGCTAAATCATTGTTAATTTACCTTGACACTGTATTCCTCACATAGCAGGGTACGCAATGGGAACCTGGGAACCAAAGACACTCCGTCCCCATTAAAAAACTTCCGTTCTCCACTTTCTGTCGAATTCTAAAGGCCTTGCGTGTTGATAGGCGGAACTCAACTCCGCGAAGTTACTAAATAATTGTATTTCGCCGTATTTCAAATCAAATGGTTTCAGATAAAGATTTACCAAGCCTAACGTTCTTAACATTGTATCTTTCATCTCTTTAGAGTTTATACACCCTCAACCAACCCTACATATAAAAGGGAAGAACAAAAGAAAGGCTTAGTACAAGTATTCTTAAGGGTAGTAGAAATCATCCCCTAAACCGATTTAACCGACACTTTTTAAATATTTTATCATTTTATGATTCTATAGTAGTTCTAATATTTTTTTTTATTTTTAAAATTTAGACAATATTCGGAGCCGTATACTATAAACGCGACAGTCGTTTCCATTTCGTTGTGACCAGAGAAAAGAAAAAACGCGAAAAAATGTCGCCACTTAACAAGCAATTTCTTAAAAACTAGGCGGTGTCGCAGTGTGATGGAGTGTCTCGTCACTAGCGTCGTTCTATCTACGTTACTATGCGGGATAGAGCGTGAAATTTGTTTCTTTTTTAATAAGCACAACTTAAGACCGTGGGTCGTGATCTTGGACCGCGCCCGTTAACTTATTTGGCATCTTGGCAATTGCGAATTTTGTAATAACACATTAGTATTTAGATTTTATCTTAGGATCTGTTTCACAATATATGAATTGACCATGGTTTTCTTGCTTAATATTTTTAATGGCTTGAGGCTTACAAAATTATAATTTTTTTCTATATCTTTATGCTATTTGGAGTGTAGGTAAAGAGAATTAAGTGTTGAGACACTACGCTATACGAGTTTGTGTCAGCCTCACTCACCGAGGGTTCGATAGTCAATAAGTAAACTACAACTTACAAAAATTTACAAAATTTAAGTTTACCTGCACTTACGTTGTATAAAATACTACAAATAAATATATGCAGACAGACGGACAATTCCTAATGGTGGCATTTTTTGTTTTCACTAGGTTCCCAGTTTCCTAACCTGCTATGTACGGGATACAGAGTGAAGCTAAATAAAATTATAATACGCACAATGTAGTTTAACTTTATTTTAAGTATAAAAATATTGTTGTCATTATAACAAAAACATAACAAGCAATTACCTTATATAGGAATTGAACCTACGACCTTCGAGCGACACTCATCAGCTTATGTCATAGGTGAGTTAACAATGATCTCAAAATATTTCTATAGAAATGTTTTTATTCAAAATAAATAGCTCTGAATCCATTTAGTTGCGTGACAAGTGATTTAAGTAGTTCTTAATAAATTTATCCGTAATTGTTTTTCCCATAAAATAAGTAAGGCCATTTGAAACTATCGTGGCGCAGTGGTATAGTCTCCTAAACGCGACAATTGGGGATTCGATTACCACTCGAAGTAAAGCTCGTTTTTCAGTTTCACGTTTTGGTAAGAACACTGCGTTAGACACTGCGTATTGAGTGGTGGGACTCAACACCACACAAAATCATTTTATATTTATAAATATAAATATTCCACAGAAACTAACACCATATAAGGATAAAGAATGAAGCCGATGACGCGGCCAACGGGAAAACACCTAAATTAAATTACATTACCTAATAACTTTGAATCTTGTACCCTTCAAAAACCAAGGATCAACCTTCGTAGAGGAAATAAACAAGTAAATTATGCAATTTTATGTGCCATTATTGTGAACGAATATGGCAACACCCACGGGTTTCCGCGAAAAAAATATATTTGAGAATGAATTGAGGCCATCGTGGATTATTTGCGCGACGTGAGTATGTACGCGGCAGTTGCCAGTTCAAATTTCAAATAGGGTGTTTTAGTGGTCTAAAAAATGTAGCACGAAACGTCGTGACCTTAATCATTCTTTTTATTTTTATACTCTGCTATAGGGGAAACTATTTTATACTAGCAGTTTAAATTACGATACAAACATAAGCTTATTACGCCACTCGTGGTGCAGAAGCACAAGCGTGTGACTTTAAGCGCGATAGTTTGCGGGTTCGAATCTCGCTCGAGGAAAGCGCGGCATTGAGTCCCGCCACTCAACACGCAATGCCTCCGGAATTTAGCAACGGCAATGCCTTAATAAGAACGCAATGTCTTAACACTAGGTTCCCAGGTACCCTCTTCTTTCCTCACTATGGGTTCCCACCCTGAGCATGAAGCTAACACAAACCATTACCATATAAATACATAATTAAATACAAGGCAAGACATAACTCTAGTAAACAATTATCAAAAAGGAGATCGTATGGTACCGTTTCGCGACAACGAAAATAGGAGATTTACGTGTAAAGGACGAATTGTGTAATGTAGTAGTAGTAGGTTCATTGTTTTGAACGTTTTGATTCGTTGAAATTGTTTTGAGTCGTTGATATAATAAAGGGTTATTTAGCGTCTAGTTTTGTTTAGATTTATTAATCACCGGCATGTAGAAGGGTCAAGGCCAGTCGTGCTGCAGCACGCAATGGTTTTGCGTTCGAGAGTTTCCCACTCGAGAAATTGAATAATTTCTCGAGTGTATTAATATTTACATTTACATTTTCTCACTTTACTAACTCAGGCAAAACGCGGCGTTGAGTTTTGGCACACAACCGGCAATGCGCCAGAATTCAGTCAAAAAAAGGGGAACTAGGTTCCCAGGTTCCTTCTATGTGCGGCACACAATGTGTAGCTAAAAAAATATATAAATTAAGTTACATTAGTGTTTTGAACGACTTCTTATAATAAATAAAGGATTCTTTAGCATATAATTTTGTTTAACATTCATATCTCAGTAGGTAGGTAGGACGAGTGTTACAACACTCCGTTCCACCCTTTACGCCCAATGAATCAAAGTTCTTCTTTTCAAGATATTGCACGTAGAATCGCGTAACTCAACGCCGCGCTAAAAGATGGTAGTGAGAGGCAAGAAAATAATTAAAAATCCATCCATCTCCACACACCACTTCACTGAGTTCAATGAGACAGGGCAAAGTAAAAAAAAAGATCTTATTTTTATCTTTAAAAATGTATAGACTCATTTTAATGTGATGTATCCAGTGTGCCGCGATCCATTTCTGAGTATTTACAGGTAGTTGCCAAAAATACCTGTTAATGTGTTAGGATTATTAAAACAAAGACTTTATATGGAGTTTAGTTGCATCCGTGAGCAGGCAGAAATAAGCGGCACCAAGTGATCCGTGCCCACTCCAGAATAGTATCGTGCCCATCCCAGAAAATTTACATACAAAAATATTTCCTCGAAACACTAAGGCGACTTATTTAGGAAAAACTTAGAAAAATTATCAAAATATTTTTATTTGCTCTGAGTGATTTTTTCACTCAAAAAAACTGTCAAAACACTTAAAGTACCAAAGAGTACCTACTCGTACAATGGAACTCTAAATCATTACCAACAGTGTGAAGTACGGTTTAAGTCGTCACGCGTCCGCCCACCACGCCGGCCACATTTCGCTGGGTGGGCGACATTCTTAATCGTTTTGCAACTATTGTATAGGGCTGGCTCTTTCAAATAAAATATATAGAATAATAAAAATAGAAGAGAAGAGAATCCATAATAGTCCATAATATTGCTACCAAGACAGGGTCTTATTACTAATTGTCGTTAATTTCTATATTTTACAGTGTAGGCTACTTGGAGGGATATTGAAATATTTTAACTTCCTCGCTTTGAATGTTGGATGAGGAGGCAAAGCGTGGTGTTGAGCTCCGCCACTCGATACGCAATGTTTTCAGAATTCGGCACAAAGTGGGAAATGGAAGTGTCTTAACGGAAACGGAGAGTCTAACCCCAGGTTACCAGGTTCCTCTTCCCTACCTTACTGTGTGTGGTATACAACATGAATAAAACAATTTCAAAGTCAAATGTTATAATTTTTGTTACATATAACTTTTATTTTATGGAACAAATAAATAATAACATAAATATTAATGTTATAAGCGGTTAAACTATTTTTGAGTTAATTTTTACAGGCAATTTTATAGTTTATTTTCAAGGTATTATTTAGACTATTTATGAAAGACAGCCCTAACCATGTGCCGAAATAGTCCTTTACTGCGACACGTGATCAAAACAAATGCTACGCACTAGAAAGCTCTAAAATATCTGTTAGTTAACTTTAATTATGATAAGAAATGTATAAGCAATATCTTGAGAAAAACCATTAAAATTTTAGTAGTAAATCCTTCTAATTTGCAAGAAAAATATAATTTTAAACAATTTATGTTTTGTATATTATATGACTCAATAAGTTTATAATCCAGCATGATTTATACAATATGCATAGTCAGGAAAGAAGTGTCTTGATGGGAACGGAGTGCCTTAAACCTAGGTTCCCTCTGCGTACCCTGCTATATGCGAGATACAGCGTGAATAAAATAATATAGTAGTGCAGTATTCTTTTAGACAAAATTATAAAGTAAAATAATTTTTTTAGTTGTATTTTCAGTGGATTTTATTTATTTAACATCACGCTGTATGTGTATGTGTGGGAATAATAGAAAAATGTAAGCAGATGGAACCTAGACACGTAGTGTTAAGCATTGGGTGTTGAAACTCAACGCCGCGCTTTGCCTTGTTACTAGAACGAAATGAAAATTTAAATGTTTTACTCTCCCGAGTAGAAATCGAAGCCACAACCATCGCGCTTAGCAAAGTCACACGCTTGTGCTCCTATGCCACGACGGTATTATATGTAATTTTTTTTTTACTATCGTAAATATTATATTTTCTTAGTCTAGAAAAATATTCCATTACTTTAATTTATGAAAATATGAGATATTTCCATTACCTCGAGTGAGGATCGTACCCACAACTTGTCATGTTAACAGTCACACGCTGGTGTCCCTGCGCCACAACTAGCGTGTGGCCTCCAATTTAAATAAGAAGTAAACAAATAAATCACATACTCATCATGTCTTGATATGGACACGAGACATGGAAGCAATTAATATAATGGACCAATTTACAACGAGCGCACTTTACTATAATATCTGGCTTATACGCAAAAAACTTAAATGGTGTCGTGGGCGTCGATAAAGACGAGAACTGACAAAGGTGGAATGAAAAATAATAATATGTTATTATATTTATAGTTTAAGTGCAATGGGATAGTATGTAACTGTAAATCATGGTTGTGGGTTCGATGCTTACTTGGAGAATAGAGCACCCACAATGTCAGGAATTCGGCTGATATTGGATAACGGAGAACGAATACTTGGTCATCTCTCTCTACTCTTTGGCGACAGTTTTGATTTTTTTTAGCTTTACGTTGTCTGTATCAAGCGCTTTGCAAGGTAGGCAGAGGGAACCTAGATATAAGACACTCTGTTCCCCTTAATCAACTTATAGCTTTATTATCAAAATATTTTGTTTTAAACCTGAACCATTTTTTAATTTTTTTTCTATCTTTAGCATGACAGTATAACTATAGATATCCACGCCATTAAGCCCGATCATGGCGGAGGGGCGGAAGCGTGTGACTGTAAACGCTACATGTTGTGGTTTCGATTCTCACTCGAAGGAATTAAATAATTAATATTTTTCATATCTTCGCTCTGGTGTCGAGGCAAAATGCAGTGTTGAACTTTGAGAACCATTCAACAGGCAATGCCTCCAGATTTGGGTGGAAAATGGGAAACGGATGTCTTAATGGATCCACACCATTTCTATCCAACACGCTACTCTAAGGTGTATGTATAAAAACATTTTATTAATTTGCTAAAAGGTATAATTAACATAAATAATCATTTTGTAACAACGCACAAATCCTTATAAGTTTGTTTGACATGTTAATAAATGTTATAGAAAAAATAATTTTTTTTAGGTTGACTGCAAACGAAATCCGCTTCGTTCGCTTTATGAATGCTGGACAAGATAAAGAGTGGCGTTGAGTTCCGCCACTGGACCCAATTCCTTACTCGGGGTATAGAAATATGAAATATTTTCATTTCTTCGCTCTTGTAACAGGGCAAATTCATTGAGTTCCTCAATTCGTAATACCTTGACCGTCGGTAAGTGGGGAGCGGGGAGTCTTAGCACTAGGTTCCCTCTACCTACCCTGTTATATATGTGAGATACTACGTAAAGCTAAAAAGGAAATACTTTTTTTCTCTCTTTATATATATATTTATCTATTTAGATACCGCTTCATATATCGGTTGAAATTAGGACCCTCTAACTAATATATGGTCCAAAAACCAAAGGCATTTATCACACACGCTCAGACAGTTAATCACTGAACACCAATCATTTTATTTAACTTTAATAAGTGCATTATATAAATCAAGAGAGTATTACTTTACTTAAAAAGTTGTAAACCTGTCAATTTGCACTGATTTCTTATTATACGACTAGCGATCTGCTTCTTCTTTACTCGAATTTATAAAATCTCACTTATTTCTGACATCTTATTTTTTTCCTTTCTTTACTTTTCATTGTATCCCGCAAATAAGAGGATAAGCAAAGAGAACCTAGGAACCTAGTAAGGATGGAGTAATGACGGACGTTTCCATTAAGACACGTCCCTTCCCCTTGGTCCGACGAATTCTCTAAGCAATGCTTGTTGAGTGGTGGAACTCAACGTCAAATAAATAAAGAATATAAAATATTGAATTCCCCGAGTAGGAATCGAATCCACAACCGTCGCGTTAACAGTCACACACTTGTGCCCCGATGGTCATAATGTAGAGATTTGTAATTTGTAACATGAAACAGCGTATGGACCTAATAAACAACTAATAAAGAGACAATGGAATGTTCTTCTTCATTTATCTTAATTTTACTGTGCATTGAGAGATCAATTAACGGCAATCACCAGTAATATTGGTGACATAATACTCTGCGTACCTACTGATGCATTATTTTATGTTTGACAATTATTTATCGTGAATTCGATTACCAAAGGGGAATTAGATATTATTATTTTTGGTTTCCTTGCTCTGGTAACGAGCAAAGCGTGACGTTGAGTTCTGCCACTCACTACGCGATTGCTCCAGATTTCGACCTAAAGTGGCGAACGGAGTGTGTTAACACTAAGTTCCCATGTTGCCTCTGCCTTCATCGCTATGCGCGGTAACGATCGTGAAGCTAAAAAAAGTTATTAGTTCCACGCTTTATCCAAACCAGATCGATAAACAAATCTCTTTCTATAAGAAAGAAAGTGAAGAGCTGAGTTTCTTAACATTAAATTTACTCCGCCCTGACTGCTATGTGCGGTATACAACGCGAAAATAAAAAAATATAAATAATGTCTTTAAACGTGACAATCGGTTAAAACAAAATACATAATAACAAATAGAACCGCCATAATAAAACAACTGTGAACATTAAACTTGCATTGTCCCATGGAACACCTTGTGGCTACTATATTTTCGAGGCAATACAAGACAAAAACGCGGCGTTGAGCTCCGGAAAGTGAGCAGTTTCAGTGACTTAATGGGGACTGCCTGTCCTAAAAGTAGATTCTACCCTGCTATGTACTGGATACATTGTGAAGCTATAAAAAAAAATCTTTCTTTTTAACATCAAATAAATGGTAATTGGCGTCTCTGGGTAGGCCTGTACATATTTTTCTATATAATTATGTACTTTACGAGAACTTAAAAAGATAAGGATGAAAAATAAAAATAAATTCATAAAATAACATAAATGCCCGCATAATAAAGCAAGTATAACATTAAACTCCCATAGCATACAAGCTCGCCCCCCGGCGTCTACCGAAATACCATCTGCTGTGACTGTTGCGTAATATAATATTGGTACAGGGCTGGCAATAATAGAAAAAATATATGTACTATCTGTGATATTTAGGCTATTTTGGCACAATTAAAACATATTTGACAAATCGATGATCTCGCAATAAACTAAATATTTGAATATTTAAAAAAAATAGATTGCTTAGATTTAAAAAGTAAAAATATATTTTTAAGATAATTGTTTTTCTTTTCATGATTCATCCATCTCTATCGCTGGATAATTTATTTCTTCTCTCATATAGTAAGGTAGGCAGCACGGAACCTATGGGTAAGATGCTCCTTTCCCCACGCATCACTCAATTTTCGAAACATTGTGGCTGAATTCAATGCCGTGCTTCGTGGTGCTCTTAGAGGAAAAAAATAAAAATAAATCATTTCTCCAAGTAGAATGGAAGTTCAAATCCACGACTGTTAAAAATAAAACTAAATATAGTTCTCAGTTATTTCTTACTACAAAAATGACATATATATTTAATTTTACCTATAATTGAGACCAGTCGTAGCGCAGGGGCACAAATTGTGACTGTAAAACCGACTGGTTGTGGAGATGAAATATTTATTTAAATTTATATTTCCATTTCTTCTCTCTGGTGTCGAGGCAAAGCG
>DWAE01000184.1:0-19812 GCA_018237945.1 Heliconius sapho
AAATATTTCATCTCCTCGAGTGGGGATCGAACCCACAACCAGTTGGTTTACAGTCACACTTTGTGCCGCTGCGCCACGAGTGCCTTGATTTTGTTATATATTGTTTTAATATTGGACTTTAAAGTTTGTTAAAAACGGAAAATTTGGTTTTAAAAGGATGAATTTCAAGTGTAAAATTGTGAATATGATAAGTATTCACTTAGAATGAAAATATACACTACAAGACAATAGTTAAGTTAGTTAATAAACAAAATAAATGCCTCCAAAAATAAAAAATAAAATTCTTTAAATATATTACAGACAAGGAAAGGAAAACAGGAGACAGAAGTATAAGTGTAAGACGTTAGTAGCTAGTAGGTATTTACTAGTGAACTTAACTGTAAATAACTACAGAGGGTGTAAAATGTACACGTGAACCTTTGTGTTTGTTCAACAATAAACGGATAGATAATTTTTTGTATCGAATATGGGAAGCCATATTGAGATATTCGAACGTTGCTGATATGTATTTTATTTAAAAAAAATACTTTAATTTATATTTTTATCTTGCATATATCTATAAAAAATATGTAAATCAAAACTATAGGTATAAAACCGAAAACAAGCAAATCATATGCAAACTATGAGACCTTTGGCTTCGATTTAAGTTAGTGTAGAAGCATAATTAATTAATTCGATGAAGACATAATGCGGTGTTCAATTATCGTTAACCTTGTGAGCGTTAGTCTTCGATTAATAGTATATGAGGTGTTCATTGCGGATGATAATAATACATAATTTGTATTAAGGAAAAAATAAGAGTTAAAAACACATATAGAATATTGTCTTTTAGCTATAGCAAGCAAATTGCAAGACATAAACATTATATCCGCGTAGTAAGAAAATAAATTAAAAAGAAAAAATAATTTTAAATTGTACTTAAAAATGACGTAAGTAATTACCCAGGTCCTGGTCCACCTTGTGTGAGATCGAAAACTTGACGTGGATTTAAAAGCCATTGAAATTTCTGTAACAATTTCGCTCCTTGATTACCTCCACTCTTCGGATTAATAAAAACGAGCACTGGTTTCACAGTGGCAGTTGGAATTGGCTTAATTACAAACGTCTTTTGTTCTCCTTTCGAATCTTTTCCCTTTTTCTTTGCTGTATTCTTCTTTTTTGGAGATTTTCTTAACGAGGATTTAAAGCTACCTCTTCTTGGTAATTTTACTATCCACGATGGTGGTACAATTATATTGGATTGAATTCCTGAATAGATATCTTTTTGTTAATACTCTTGCAATTAAAACAATAAATTTTTACTATCTGAGTAATAATTTTATACGTACCTAACGAGCACTCTTCACCTATCCTCTGCAGATTGAAACAACTTTCCTTATTATGATATGCATCTTTACACCAGGAACAACTCAATGCCACGATCTCTTTAGAGCTAAACGATAATTTTGCTTGGAGAGACTGAAAACAGGATAATCATTAAATTCGTAATATACCAATGATGGCAAAGAGACAAAAATGATTTGAGAATTAAAAAGCAAAGTTACTATAAAGAATTAGCCTTTTATATTAGCGACATAGCACGTATACCCAAACTACCACCTACTTCGTCGTGTATTTCGACATTCTTGTCTACTGATCTGTGTGGCACTATGCACCAATAGCAGCAACTTCGCCGGAACGACTGACAAATAATCATGCAACAAACATGCGAACAAGTGATAAGGTTAAACAACAAAAAATATTATATAAATCAACGGAACCAGAAGATTGTATGTAAAATATTAATTAAAATAATGATATTTTTTTAATTAAAAACTTAAATAAGCACACATAAGCGTATTTGTATTTTATTATGAAAATTTAATAGATACAGCATAAATCTTCTGTGGTTTATTGTATTTAAGTTTTAATCATGACGAAGTTAAAAATAAACAAAATTAATCTTTATTACTTTTACAGAACATATTATATTGCATAATTGCATATTTTTGTTATTAATATTTATTAGCTGTTGTAGAACAATTTTGTCTTTTTTATTTTATTTGTTATTGTTTATTTCGGAATAAAATGTACAGACTACTTGTGTAGTGATCAAATATAAAATATAATATTCGAACTGTTGCGCCACTATAGTACATCTGATATTATAATGTATAATATTAATGAAGTTTGAGCTTTCACGTCAAGGGAGTGGATATGGTGTTTTTCGTGTTACACGCTAAGCCAATGAAATTTTGAATTCGGCAAGAGGGTGAGCCAGTTTGTGAAAGTATCACGAAACTAAACAAACGATGCTATAATGTAACAGACTTTACGCGTTTTGGACGTTTTGGAGTTCACTTTAATTATTATGTATAGCGTACATTTAATAATACGAAATGACACGAAAATATAATAACTTTATAATTAATAGCTATGGTAGGTTGTGGAATTTTAAAAGTTTTCTTTCTCTCCACTGTGTGCATCACAATAAAATTGCAATCGGATAAGATTGGTGCTATATTCTTTTTTTTCACAGATAACTTGATTTATCATGTCTCGATTATTTTCTGTTTCATCAAGTCAATTTTTGTTCTAACAAGACTTGATGGAACGCGGTATTTCCTTTGCGTTATTATAAACATTTCTCCGACAACAAACTACAATAATAACGTACAAAACAGATACGGACACGATTATTTATTTTATTTTTCATTTGTTATTAATTCAAAAATAATACTATACAATATTTTTAGTTAGATGTTGTTTTATGTATAAACATATGTGATGTCAGAGAATTTTCGTCTAATTTAGGATAAAATTGTCCCAAAATCAACGCAAGATTTGTATTTGTTGACATTTGTGCAATAAAATATAGGCAACCGTAAAAAAACCGCTGACAGTTTATGGTTAGTAAAAATGGAATGTTCCAGTGAGAGAACAACGTTTTCATTATGAACAATATTTCAAAAATAATGAAAGCTCGACCGCCGCAGCTCATAAATTTATAAAAAGTATGGTCGGAGTAGTGTTTTAACTTCGAAAACTATGAAGAGATTAATTAAAGGGTGAAGAAAAGAGCCAAACACAGCCCAAGTAGCCCATATCAAAGCAGTGTGTGAGGGTGTCAGTGACAATCCAGAACCCTCAATTCGACGTCGTGGACAAGAATTACGTATTTCAAAAAGCTATCTATCGCGTACACTCTAAAATATATCAATAAAATAATAAAGTCTGTGTTTCCATGCTTACAAAATTCAATTAACATAACAACTGAAGCCTTATGACCACGCACGGAGCAGAGTTCGTTGAATGGTATATTGAACATCAAAATAAAAATGAAACACATTTTCACCTTGATGGCTTTGTTAATCGCGAAAATTATTATATTATTACTAAATTGGGGTTCTAGGAACTCACGCGTGATTGTCGAAAAACAAATGCATCTACTACGTTTGATGTGGATTTTGAACTGGAGTCAATCAGTGACTGTTAATATCGCGACATGATAACACATTTTTTTGCCGAAATTGGATGATATTTATGTGGTCAATATGTGCTATCGACAAGACGATGCCAAATACCATATAGCCTGTGCAACAATTCAATTACTGCATGAGACATTTCCATGTCTTATACTCCTCTCTCATTTTGGTGACAGAATTGGCCCTGTAGATCGTGTGACTTAACACCATTATGGGGCTATTTAAGTTCACAATTCTATATCATCAAGCCAACTACCACCTGTGCATTAAAGGAGGTAATTCGACGCTGCATAAATGAAATTCATTACATTCATACAAAATGTTCGTGGAAAATTTCAACAAACACGTGCAATTATGCAAAGCCCCGAAGGCTATTTATCTGTAGTGTCATTTTATAAACAACCCTATCCTATGTACTTTATGATTCAATAAAAAATAACAAACAAAAGATTAAATACTTGCGTTAATTTTGGGACATACATGTATGTCTGATTTTACCATAAACATTAAGAAGACATTTACATAGAAATTGAACAATATATAAGAGAACATTCAAAGTAGGAACAACAATCAAAGTAGGTATACTTAACTTACAAAATATTACGTTCAACACAAAATTAAGCCCTCGAACTTTGATGTTATAGGCGGGTAAATCTGACCACAAAGCAAACGGCTTCACTGAACTATACAATCGAAGTAGTCGATTTACATCAAAGATAAAAACGGATTAGTAAACATTGTTGGGCCCTTACGACCCAGTTCTCTTATAAATATATTGTTATAATAAATAATGCTCATTAAATAGAAAATAATAAATAAACAATGGAATAAAGATGAGAAAAAATATACGTAAGTATTTATAATTTTAATAAAAATGTTTTTTATAGTAAAATCTTTACTTGTTTAATATTAAAACCTCACAATGGGGCAAAATTTTAAATTAGTTTGACCGTGTGAGGCCTAGTGTATGACGTTATACTAGAAAATTAAGTTTCCAGACGCTTTATGCATGAACAACAGAAATTACATCGTCTTCTTTTCCTAACTATAAAATTATTTAGAGGTAGAGTCGATTAAAGTAAGTATAAACAGTATTGTTCTCATAATATGCTTAGTATTTTTTCACAGAATCGTAATAATTTATTTTTAAAATATATTTATGAATCATTTTAAGGTATTTTATTTGTAGATGAAGTAAATATACTACTTAACCAGAATGTACATAATTTATTGGTTATATGTACAAAAACATGTAAATAACTATTCAGATATTCTTACATTATTTTAAGATCAAAAGATTTTAAGATAAACCGTGTTAAGAATTTGCCGAAATAAAGATTAAACTGTCAGTACAATGTAATAAAAATAACTTTATTAAAAGCCAAAACAAAAATTCAAAAGATTTTCTACTAACAAAATATTACGAAAAGCGTAAATATTAAAATATAAGTCAATATTTCCTCAACGAAGTTAATAAACAAACAACACAACGTGCAAATTTCTAAAACATTTATCGGTGTTTATTCACAAAGAGGTCACACAACAAAAATATAGCACGATATTTATTGAAGGTGTTACCTTGCCGCAAGCTTTGCACTTGCCCTTCTCGGAGCGGCGGTGGGCCCAGTGGTGGTGTGTGAGGGTTTGCTCCCGGTACTGACGGACTCCCACATCTCGGAATGTGGGCTTGCAGGTGAACTGAACACGGTCTATCAAGATGTCGATGCAGGCTGTGTGAGCGACTATTTTGCACGCCGAACATTTCATTCGAGCGCCGTGTTTCTGTATAGAGAGGATTTTATTTTTTTAATAACTGTCAATGAAACAAAACATTAAATATAAAGGTTTAAATTCAACTGAATAATCGTATTATATACAGCCTCACGCTTTTTTCCGTATAGTTTGCTATGCAGAAAAATACACAAGGTTGTTTCTTTTTTTCTAGCTTCACGCTGTATCCTACATAGCAGGGTAGGCAGGGGGAACCTGGGAACCTAGTCTTATGACACTTCCGTGTGCTGAGTGGCGGGACTAAACTCCGCGCTTTATTTTGTTATCAGAGCGAGGAAAAAAAATTTATATTTAAAGTGTGGGACTCGAGTGGGACTCGAGCCAACAACCTGTAGCGCTGATTTTTATTTTATTTATTTCTTAAATCGCGGAACCCAACGAAGTGCCTTGTTATGAATTTGAAATGAAATTAATTTAAATATAAACATTCCTCGGGGATCGAACCCACAACCAACTCGTTTACGTCAGTCAGTTACACTGTCCCACGACAACTCAGAATGATCCTATTTAAAATTAAAATATTTATATTGAAATCACTGTGTCAATGCCGAAAGCGTTTGACTGGCGGAAAAAAATATTACTCTAATAATATTCGTAAATAAATTAATTTTAAATATGAATTTATATTATAAAACCTACAAATCATGCTCCCGTTGCTCCAATAATTGGATAAGTGTGTAAATTGAAGGGAACTCAAGTAGAATAATTTCATACATCAAACTTAAATATGTTAATGCGTCAAACACCGAGTCATCCATCTCTGTACGGTAAAAATAAGTCATGAATAAATATACGTTTTTAATATTATATAGGTTAGCGTGCCGTTTTCTCGCCAGTTGTAGCCAATGAGGTGTTAACAGCGTACTTATTACGTATTAAGTAAATGCTCAGGTAAATAGTGAGTTCGCTTTTTTTATTTTAATATTTTAAATATATAAAGCCATTGAGGCCAGTCGTGACGCAGGGGCATAAAGTGTGACTGTAAAATCGGCTAGTTGTCGGTTCGATCCCAACTCCAGGAAGTGAAATATTTAATTATAATTATATTTTCATTTCTTCGCTCTGGTGTCTAGGCAAAGCGCGACTGAGTGAGTTCGGCCACTCAACGCGCAATGTCTCCAGAACTTGGCGGAAAGTGGGGAACGAAGTGTCTCAACACTAGGTTCCCTCTGCCTATCCTGCTGTGTGCGGGATACAGCGTGAAGCTGGTTTTTTCATTTAATTTAATTTTAAATATATAAAGAAATTGGAATACATCATAAACAATTTAATATATATAATTACGTCACGGAGGTGAAGCTGCTAGTAGCAGTTAGTAATATTTATAACCTAGTGGAATAATAAAATAAAGAATAACAATAAGAAAATATTGGAAATTCCACTATAACCACATCACGACAAAAAATAAATATTGAGCAAAACCGAATTTGAACCAGTCCAGTTTAGCACAGAGCACGAGCCAATTCAATGACTCTTATATTGCCACATTACACATTATAATAATCCATAATTTCTTTGCAATCCTTAAGTTTGCGAATAACTCTTAAAAGTGTAATAGAATTCAAAATTATATAAAAATATCTAAATTAGTTATATACATTATAAGGACCGTAAATTACAATTTCATTCAACAATAGTAAAATAAAATATAGGTATTTAACCAAAAACTACCGTAAGACAATCGTGATATACTGATACTAATATAACAATAACAAGTAAATGTAACATTATTCTGAATCGTGACTCGCTACCTTAATGACGTCTGTGGTGTTATCTTACACTATCTCAACTAGACATCTCGCTCTGTTAACTTCGAATCCAGGACTTGGAACGTCAGATATCAATTTACATTTCCCAGGTAACGAACGAACTAGCTAATCTTTACCCAATTTGATGTTAAACCAAACATTGATAACTAAATTCTAATTGATTAACATCATGTTCATTCAACCTGATGTTGATTGGGATGACGATTTGTTTACCCGTTTGAAAATATATGTAGAATTCGGATTATACAAACATACATACAAGCAGTTTTTAAATGTCGCTAAGATGAATAGATGAGAAAAGTCTGAGTATATTTTAAATTAGAATCACACCCAGTGAAAACCAAATTTTGCAATATTAACTAAAGAAAACGGCTATATCTTATTAGAATTATCTTGTATTTTAATTTTCAAGGCTTTTATAAGTTAATAATAATATCAATCACAGTGGGTTAAAAAACTATAAATCATCATCATAATTATCATAAGTCCTATTGTTATTAACTTATTTAATAAATGCTTTATTTCATTACTTGAGTAAAGTTATTAGACACGAGTTCATTTGTTTAATGTGAACACAAAGCAAAGGGGATAATTCAACAAAAACAAAATCAGACCCTTTTGACTCCATTACAATTCAAACAAAACTTTCAGGACTAATAAGGCACAAAGGTAATTACTGCGTATTAGTAAGTAATTCGATGTTGGCTCTCAACTTTTGAAGAGGAAAAACCTACTACGTTTCTGTGACCTCGATTTATGTTTCGATTATCATAAAACAAGAAATGAAGTATTTGTTTAAATTTATATTTTCGTTTCCTCGCTCTGGTGCGCAAAGTGCGACGTTGAGTTGCGCCACTCAACACGCAATATGTCCAGAATTCAGCGAAAAGTAGGGGAACAGAGTGTCTTGACACTAGGTTCCCTCTGCTTACAATTTGTGCAGGATACAGAGCGATGCTGATGATGATGAAGATGAATAAAATGGATTTATATAGTAAGTAACATTTTTATGAAGTTACATTTAAACGGAAACTAATAACAAGGAAGAATGTCACGGTTAAACCTCAGTTACTGAGTAAAAAATGCAAGCAGAAATTTGATTGATAAGAAAATCGTAATTAAGATTTAAGTTAAGTTAATTAATCAGTGCTATTCTTTTTTCTATAAAAAGGGCCGTACGTAATTGTTCTACAAAAAATGTCTCATACCTACTACTAGTATAGAAAATATTATTTTTTTCCTTGTGTGTACATGTATTGTATAAGTACTTTTGCTTTAGTAATATCATATGTAACACTTACTTATTTTTAATTGTAGCAGTTTCTTTTATTTAAATATTCTTTGGAAACTATGGACTATTTAACCCTAAGTTCGCATTTTGTACGTTGATTTTTTATGTGTTGTGCCTCAATAATGGTAGAATGTAATATGAGGTACAAAGAAAGTATAAAAGCAATGACATTACTTACAGTAATTCATAAGCAACCCTTAATTTATTCAATATCGCTCTTAGGTTGTATTAACTTTGAAACTAATGATTGCGTTACGCAACGGTTTTTCCAAATGAAAAAGCAAGTCATTAAGATAAATACATTTACCAGCAACAAGTGACCGCCCGCTGCTTCATTTGCGTGGACTTTACAACCATTTCGATACCACTTCCATTTACTTCCTATTATGATTGTTCTTCAATCAATTTTGTTGTAACTTAACGCCGCGTTTTATTTTTCCAGAGTGAGAAAAACCATCCTGATTACAGAGGCTTCTATTTTCCATTTTTATTTGTTAACGAAGACTGTCTACCACAATAAATATCTCTTCCCTTCCCAATAGCCAACTTCTTATTTGTTAAACTTAAGCTGGTCTGTTATGGTAGTTCAGGACGTTGTAGCTCTTTAATTTTTATATTTCATTGAGAAATAGATATTTCTTTCGCATTGATTAACTTTTGCTGAAGCGTCATTGCATTATTTCTTATAATTTAGCTATTATATATTCTTTATCGGTAGTTCCAGGTCTTTATTAAATTTTTATTTTAACAGAAAACGTTTATCATGCAAAACAACGTTGGCCAAGGCAGCATTGCATTGCTTTTTTATTTGAGCTGAACTACTGTACATCAGACATGTCAGTTGTCAAAAATTAGACTAGATCTTGCCCAGGCCTAATAGCTATACAGTAAATAAAAAAAAAAACAATTGAAATCCATCCAGTATTTTGAACATGTGTGTGCAATTTTTGAGGCAATGTAGGCTTTGCCTCTTTACCAGGGCGATAAAATGAAAATATTAAATATTGCATTCCCACGAGTTGTAAATGACTCCTGAAACCCTTGAGCCCCTGTGCTTCGATGGCGTCGGCGAACGAGACAGTTTTATTAGAGTTACTGAGTTAAAAAATAGAGTACCAAGAATTAAATTAATATTCAGACATTCAGACATATAATTTTAATTTAAATTAAATAGTTTGCAATTCCTTTTTAATCATTCTTTTCCAATTAATATTTTTTAAGAAAGTTTTACTGTAGCGCTTGGCGCTACGGTAGAAGAGAAAATACTTTATAATAGAAAATATTGTCTGAGATCGATGAAGGTGATCGTATAGAACAAGGGTTCCCAAACTTTTCTTGATCAAGGACCATTTTTATATCTTTCTTGGTAGCAGGGACCACTATGCATGTAGGTATAATAAAAATTAACTGTGATAATTAAACAGAAACTTCGCGTCACCATCCTCAGTCATAAAATTAAAATCGCTCGCGGACAATATTTAAGATTCTGCGGACCAATGGTGGTCCGCGGATCCCTGGTTAGGAACCACTGGTATAGAGTAAACGTAAGAATAATTATATTAAAAATTATTCATCCAAGTCTTTGTTAAAAAAGCCTTTTTATTCTTTTTAAAGTAGACACGTTTTAGCTCAGAAATATAATATTTAAAGTATTGTAGTTAAATTGCACTTTTATAGATGGTAAAGAACATTTTTATGAAAAACTTATTTTGCAAATCCTATGAGAAAAAATAAGTATATATAGCTGGGATATAGGTTTAACCTTGACATTATTATTAAGAACTTTCCATTTTTTGTAGATTCAGGCTATAGGCAGAGGGAAAGCTCTGTTCACCCAATTTGCGGGTAGACTGACTGAACTAAACTCTGAGCTTTGTCTTGTTACCAGAATGGGGAAATGATTAATTTTCCAAATGGTAATCGAACCCAGAACCGTTTCATTAGCTACTGTACCAAGACGGCCTCTCATGAACTACTATGTAACATATTCAACAGAGATAAAATCTAGTGTTTAACACCTCGAGTTATGAAGAGTTTAAAAAAGTGTCTCCATTTTCCGTTAATTTTTTAAACTCTTCATCAATCTGGAGGCCGAAACAGACCACGTTTACCCCACTAATTTACTACAGCAATTAATTTGACATTCATAATATATATTTATATAATAGCAAATCTTAATTTACATCAACTTTTGTGGTTGTGGATGGGTGGGTTTATTTATTACACGCAAAATAGAGCAAGCCACCGCAATGTATAGTAAATGATTGTCACTGTGCAACCGGGTAGCGGCCTTTTGTTGTATCGACAGTGACAGGTCATTGCGGCGTTAATGGTAGGAATAACTCATTAATCTTACATTCAACTAACGACCGCGGACGCACAATTGATACGAAATATGGTAATGGTTGCCGAATAAATTATAACTTCTTATCCTACTTCCAAATTGTAGAACGAGGCGTTTTATCTTAATGTTGTAAATATGTTATGAGTTGGATATGTAGGTGTGAGTAAGTATATAGTGTAATATTTGTTTAGTTTCACGCTGTATCCCGCATATATATAGCAGAATGGGCTGAGGGAACTAAATGTTCTCGAGGCATTACGTGGTGAATGACGGAACTCAGCCCTAAGCTTTGCTTTGATCTTTGGGATTGGGATTTGATCTCCCAAGTGGGAATGGCACCCAAAACCATCGCGCTTACAGTTACACGTTTGTGTCACTGCGCTACGACGGCTTTAGTGCCTATTATGTAATATATAATTAAGTATGTTAATGTAAACTAAAGGTTCTGTGTAAAATAATCTTATAATAGCTTACAGTTTCAATATTTTTTTATGATGTTTGGCATAATATTACAAAAAAATATAACAAAAATTTTATCAATAACCTCTTAGACCCTTCTCAAAGAGGCTTAACCAATATACTCTATTATATGCAAATTTTGCATCAAAATATATATTGGCCGCAATAATAACCTCTATGGCTATTGAAGGTGTCGTCAAAATTACTAAGATATACAGTAAAACCGGAATAATAAAATTGACGAGAACCAAAATAAGAGGCAAAAAGACCTACAGTCTACGTCTACGTCTACATATAATATAAGACATACATACGCCATAACTAACTGTTTAATATAATAGTAGTAGGCAGAGGGAACCTAGTGTTAAGAGACACCCCTTTCCCCACCTTCTGCCGAATTCTGGAGGTATTGCGTGGTGTGTGGCAGAACTCAACGCCGCGCTTTGCCTCGACACCAGATCAAAGAAATGGCGAAGAAAAAATAAATATTTCATCTCCTCGAGTGGGGATCGAACCGACAACCAGACGGTTTTACAGTCACACTCTGTGCCCCTGCGCCACAACTGGCCTCTTTTTTATGTGTTTATATTTATTATTATAATACAATTATTAAATTCGTCATTTTAGCACATAAACAAAAATTGAATTTTGTAAAGAATTCAAATTACAAGTAAATTGTGACAAATTTTCGAATACATTCATCCATATATAATATAGGTATACAATCAACACACAGGGGACAGTACAGAATACGTTTTCCACCTGAATATTTACATCTCAATGGTTGTTGGCCATTATTAAAGGTAAAGCGGAAACATGTGCGAAGTCTCACAGTAAAAATACATGAAGAAAGTCCGTATCGAGCCTCGCTATTATACAATGCCTACTCTGGTAATGACTATCATGCAGCACAGTAGTTTTTTTTTTTGTTTCTTTACATATCTTTTACATCTGGAACTGCAAGACTAGGCTCAGAATATTTATTAAAATTCTATGATTGTTCTTAGTTTACACATATTTTATTTTAAATATTATTTACGCTGTTTGAAAACGCGAGTGTTTTTTTTTTATAAAGTTTTCTAACTTTATAAAAAAAACCCCAAGTTGTAACGGCGAGGAGGATGTTATAAGTATTAATAATAAATATAAATAAAAAAAAAGTACGATAAAAATATTAATTAAAAATATTACTATTTTTATCGTCCGTCCGCGCAAGGTGGGAAACTTTCAGCTGATTTTAGGGTTCCGTACCTCGAAAGGAAAAAACGAAACCCTTATAGCATCACTATTTATTTATCTTTACATAAACATTTTTACTGCTATCAATACAAACAAAAAACAAACAATTTGTCTATTGATTTCAATCTGTGCTTAAGTTTTAACTTTTCCGGTTTAGTCATTAAGTTTAAAGTGACGAAAAAATTAAATTTTAATGTACCTGACACTCAGAATCACCCACGTAGCAACAATCCCCTGACACCGAGGTCGGTGCCCAGAGATGTTCACCACTTACAGCTGCATCGCTCCAGTCAGGTGTGGAGCGCAGCACCCGCGCGCCCCCGCCAGCGCTTTCACTTGTGCGTCTGAGGTAAAAAAAATATTAACTTAATAAATATTAAATACAAATGTAATCTATTTGATTTGTGGAAAACACACGTGATATTCACTTTTTATTTCCGCTGGATTAGTTGAATAATTATTGATTTTCGTTAATATTAATATATTTTTAATATTGAGTATACTTAGAGATTAAATAACATATTTGTAAACATTTACATAATAAATAAGTTTAAAGGAGAACTCTGTGGAGCGAAGTAGTGATAAAGGTGTTTTGACATGTCACTGACATATTTTAAAAATGTTAATTTTTCACTTATATAATTCAGTCGAACATATAGTAATAATTACACTCTGTGAACATGCTAAGATTTTCGTATCAACTAACGAAATTAAGGAAAATCTAAGCCAATACTTTTAAATGCACTTTTAGTATTTAAGAAAAAATACCATCAGCTTTGTTTACTTAAAATTGTCAATTATTATCACAGATTAACAATTAATTCAGTCATATTAAAACCTATTTTTGAAATTTATATCACAATTTTTATGATTGCACTGTGATCTTATTTCGTTGTTTGGTACTCATCCACTTCCATATGTTGGTTAGAAGAGATTTCTTTTAGAAATAAGCTCGAAGTTATAATCATATCTTTTCAACTGTATTTTACAATTTTCTTTATTTGTGCAATAAAGAATATAATTTTTTTTACGTAGATGTGGCTATGCAATCTGTTAAAATATGATATATGAATTTAACTGCTATTAATTCTCTGGTGTCCAAAAGTTTCTGCCTTGTTCTAGGGGTAGGCTTACATCACCTATTTACATGTTAATATTGTAATTTTGGAGCGGATAGGTTTAGTTTAAAAGTTTATATTACTTTCCGTAACGTTATTTAAATGATTAATTATTACAACGCATATATTATAAAGAAATTAAATATGAAGATATATTTTGTAACATTGGTACCGAGCCGAATAATAGAGGTATTAAGAAAATATTCCGATTGTCGTAGGTTTATATTGCACTTGAGGAAGAATATTTATGTTTGACATTGTTAGGCCAGGTAAGATTTATTTATTTAAATTGAGTCTCGTTTAATGAAGCCACAAAGCACGCAGTGTCACTAGAGAAGGCAAAATGTTGAAGGAAAAAAGTGATCGGGATGTGTAAAATTTGTGAAAGAAGGGAACCTCTGTCTACCCTGCTGTGTGTGTCACAGCCTCACACAGTAGGGTAGGCCTAGAATTAAAACACTCTGTTCCCGACTTTCAACCGAATTCTGGAGGCTTTGCGTATTGAGTGGCGGAACTTAACGCTTTGCCTGGACACCAGAGTGAAGAAATGGAAATATAAATTTACATAAATATTTCATTTCCCCGAGTGGGGATCGAACTCACAACCAGTCCCGTTTACAGTCACACTTTGTGGCCACTTTACTGCGCCACGACTGGCCTCAAGAATAAAAGAAATATGTTAAATTTCAATTTTGTGCTAAAATATAAATATCTTTTTAAAATATAAACAATCTTCTATGTACGTAATGATAGCTATGTTAGCCCTTGTCGTAAGCATCTGCGACATGACTAGCCTTTTCTTCCAAAAAAGCAAAATTTCTTCGCGTGCCTTTATTCACCCTAAGGTGATCTCGTTTAATACATTTTGAGTCGTATGAGCTTAAGAATAGGAATGATATTTCAGTGGATATTTTTTGAAGAAGACTTTTTAAAGGGCTGGTAAGAATATTCGGTGACTTTATTTTCTCAGCAGCATTCGATGCTCAATTTGTCGTATTGAATGTTGTTTTAGATGTCAGTTCCTTTAACAAATAATTTGTCAATACAGAAATGAAATAAAATATTAATAAAAAAATATTTATTTAAATCAAATTTTTATTCAAAAGGTTGTACTAAAATGAAAGTTGAGTAGCAAGAAATAATAATGAAATGTCTTCAGTTTTAAGGCTGTTTTTTCTATGCGCTACAACCTCTTGCAATTATTTTCATTTCAGTAACTTTCAACTGACCTTTTCAAAAAAAACTTGATTAAAAAGGTTTTTTAATTATAATTTATTTTTTTCCTATTAGTTTTTTCTTAATCTTCATCTTCAGTTATCATCATTAACTATTTGTATCTGATGCAATAAATAGAAACGAGAAGGCTAAGGAAACACTATTAGTAAAGAAATTAAATATTAATAAAAAACCTTTCTGAAAACATCTTGCAATAATTTGCAAAGTAGTTTTTGGTCAAATTTTAATTTAAAGTAGTATAAGATTAATTAAACGAGCACTTATACAATTTGTCTATCGTCCTCAGTTCAGAGTCCCTTTAGCCAAAATTTTCCAAAAAATTGATCTCGCGAAATTTAACATACATTATAACACTAATACGACAAGTTAAATAAAAGCTTGTAATAATATATATTAGATGATTTCTACAATTCTGAAACAATTTTTTTATCACGCATTTAACTTAAATTAAATTTAATCTGATAAAAGTAATGACAATGCATTATAGATATTGTAACATGTAATTTTCCTCTTAGTTATATTTCCTCATTTTGTCAAACCCTGGGTCACACGTTCAAATAATAAGTTGTGAAATTTGAGATTTTAATTTAATATAATCATCTCAGAAGTACATACACGTAATGATGTTTAATAAGATATTTATTTCATAATAAGATAAAATCTTT
Organism: Heliconius sapho; assembly: GCA_018237945.1. NCBI lineage: Eukaryota > Metazoa > Arthropoda > Insecta > Lepidoptera > Nymphalidae > Heliconius > Heliconius sapho. Next base: position 15,377 of record DWAE01000184.1, read on the forward strand.
AAAAAGCGATATTTGATTTGTTGAGACAGATGAAAAACCGAAACTTAACTTACTTCATAGGAAAGTAAAACAGACAATATTTAAGTTATTCAAAATTTATAAACCAAATATATTTATAATAAATTACAAAAATCAAGTCATCAGAATTGAGAAATGAAAATATTTACGAATAGTGATCCAAACCACAATCGTAGTTCTTGCTGTTAGACGCCGTTTCACTGCGCTACAATGTCCTCATTCTTACACAATTAATGAAAAAATATCATAAAAATGATAATTTAAAGAAGTAAAGTTAATAACCAATGTTAATGGTATTTAAGTATATAGATCTCAAAGTAATTGTTTATATCTAATAATATGATGTCGAACTAAACGAATGATCAAAGGAAAACAAGTTAGCCAAGCATGTTTCTTATTATATTACTATAATAGGATTATATCATACCACTTTGCTTATATGTGCGCTTAATATACTCAATACACAACTCAACTCAAGAGCATAACATATAGTATAATAAAGCAAGTTAAGGTTTCTTGTCATTTATTTTATAATATTTGATATTTGAATTTACTTTTATTTCAGCTTCACTGTTTCTGGAGCGTAATAGGGGAATCTGTTGTTAAGACACTCCGCTTCTCGCTTTTACACTCTAGAGGCATAGCTAGCCTCAAATTTGAAATATTTATTTTAAGTAAATATTCAATAGGTAAATAATTCAATTATAAATTGCTAATCGATTGAAGGTTTCTTATTGTTTTATTCACTTTGACCTTAAAGAGAGTAATTGCTACCTACGTAATAATAAGAAACGATTGTATTGCAATAATGGCATCGAGGCTGACGGATAAAGTCAGGTGTTCATGATTCAACTTATAACTTAACCTCTTCCTTGGCTTGTCATCTACAGAAGTTCACTATCGCAGTGCACCACAGTGCTCCAGATAGCTTTGTTTAAACTTAAATTACGTTTACATTTTGTATATTATATATGATACTATGTTGAATTAGTGATCTATCTACAATGTATGATGTAAAAGATAGTTAAGAATAGTATAGGGGTCGTTGGAAGTAAGCTCACTACCGTTTCATTGACGGATTATAAAACGAAATTGCAATTTTCAATGATAAAAGGTTTAAATGTAAATCCGTTTAAAGTACAATACAGCAGTATTTACTATAAAATAGGAACATATATACATATATATATATCTATATAGAGCTCGAGCTCAGAAACAATACGTAGCTTAGCTGTGGTCATTGTTGTTTTTCTGTAATAAATTTATGCCGAAACAGATATTTGAATTAATTTTCCATCAAATGCGCTCAAATCTATATTAATTTATTATATATCTGTGTGTATTCCGTCTTAGCATGAGATGAAGCGTAACCGGTTTTAGCACGCAGCGTGATCAGCTGGTATGATACCAAGTAAAATAAAGCTGGCAAGGACAAAAGAAGGTGGTATGCAACAAGTAGGTACTATTTATATATTATATCAAACTATTCCTTTAAAGAACCACGATCTTATATTATTAAATGTCGCGCAAATTTTATGTTAAAATGCCATATTAATATTATAAATGTGAATATTATTTTGTTTGTTACGCTTTCACATCATAACTACTCAATTGATTATCATGAAACTTTGTACATAGAATGCTTTTTCTTTAAAAATGTATATTTTAAAAATATTAGATTTTCTTTGGCTGTATTTTAAAAATAAGTTTAAGTGAGTGAAGCTGGGTTTAAATCTCTAGTGTTACACAAATGTATCTTTGCAGATATACATATGTAACATCCCACTAACAGTATGTAATGATTTTGAAATTGATTGTTTTTTTTATCCACGATCAAAGGCGTGTTCCACGCAGCGATTATGGAATGTCTTTTTTCATACAAAATATAATGCATTATTAAGTTTTACGTTAATACATATTTTTACAAATCAAATTATAAGAAAAAGTAAGAATAACGATCGAACAGAAATTGAAGAAGTTTTGTTATAAAAAGATATGTTATTGTTTTCAAATATCAACTGAAAATAACAACAGACCTTTATATTTTTATTCTATTATTTATTTCTTTCTAATGTTATAAAGTATTTATATTAACTTAGTAAAAAGGGTATTTTAATACTTATAACGATGACGAATAATACATGCTTCTTAAGAAAAAGCAAAGGCGTAGCATGTCTAGTGAATACTTATTTGTATAAATATGACTTATATGTACGTAATATAGGTATCTGTGGTGGAAGGGGAGAGGGGGCATAACGGGTACGTTAAGGGAAATAAAAAAATATTGTAAAAACATAAGCCCCGACTGCATAAAACTAAAAAGAAAATAAATAAGCCCAATAGCTTATTACGCGAGGTTCCTGAAAAATTACTTATAGGTCCCGACTGTTAATCCTAATAAACTATTGGGCTTGTTTATTTTCTTTTTAGTTTTATGCAGTCGGGGTTTTTGTTTTTACAAATATTTTTTTATCGTTCACGACAAGATTGTTTTTTTTAACGTCACCTATCTAAGGACACTTGGGCTGCTAATACAAATTTAACAATACCTTAAATATGTAAATCTGTTCTGGAGATATTAGGTAATAAATAACATTACATACGTACATACATACAAGATACGCGCGAAAAACATAACCCTTCCTTAGCAGTCGGGATAAAAGCAATAAAAAACAATGAAATATATTTATTAATTAGAATTAATCACCACCCTTTGCTTATTTATTAAACTATCATTTTACATAGACATTATGTAAATAACAAATTTTATTTTTGATTTTGATATTACGAAACCTTAAACAATCAATATTTACACAAATGTACATACATGCCAAACATACATACTAAGGACTAATTAACTTATACATCGAAAACTTAATTGTTTTGTCTACTACTATAAAACCAAATAAAATTAAGTTAAAAAATAAGACAAGTTATTTTTACCTAGGACGGAACGGCTATATGCTTTTAGGGTGAGAGGATGATTGTTTGTTTTGTTGCGTGTGTGTGTGTGTGTGTGTGTGTGTGTGTGTGTGTGTGTGTATATGTGTGTATGTTTGTGTAAAAAAAATCGATAACAATAGATATAATCCACCTTATGCAAAGCAAAGAAGTAGCAAATCTCATAAATACTTATTTGTATAAATATGTCTCATATAATGTATGCAATACGTAATATTTATATTTACATATAATAATTGATCTTTGTGAACGCTAATGATATTATTATACTGTAAAAGGCTTTTTGTTTATTATTATTATAAAGCCATTGACTGATTATTTTTAAATATTTATTTTACAAATTATACTGACTCGGGTAACGTCAATTTACGCCTTTTTATTTAATAAAAATCTATATCTTGGTTGTTAAATAATTTAGGGATGGGAAACAGAAAAAATAATAATTGATCGGAATAAAAAAGTATTTTTTTAATTTCAACTAAAAAATTAGGAATTATCAAAATATTTTGATGTCAAATAAAAGAAACGAGACGAAAACAAACCTGTCGTGCTGCACAATTTTTTATTTACTTCTAATTGTATAAGTTCTCACTTCTTGCCAAATTTTATAATTCTAGATCAACGATAGATCTTATATTTTCGTAACACATCAAAAAATTTGATCGCATTTAATTTTTTTTATTTTAAAAATTTAACATTTTGTAGTCCAAGTTACCTGGAGATCCTATAAGCGTTTTGTTATGTTTTCTTTTCAGGAACGCCGCGTTGTACGGTATTTTAAAAGGCGTAACAAATGTAAGATTATTGAATATAAAATTATAAATTCACGCTGTATCATACACACACAGCAGAGTAGGCAGAGGTAACCAACTTAAATATAAAAAATATAATAAAATTGACGCCAACATGTTAAACATCGTAATCCAGCGTTTGCATAAAGTTTACGCTGCACATCTGGCTTAGCGCTTCATAGTAATTCCTCTGTCAACGACACGACTCTCTTCCAGCACTCTATTAATTTTTGAACTCAAATTTTCTTTCACAATACCTGAATTCTTAATATTATTGTTGAGATTTGATTTTAATTAATGTGATAATTAATTAAAATATATAGTTATCTCTATGCGACGTTGCAGAGTCCAAGCGGGTTGACAAACTATGTCAAGTGGGGTGTTGCTGAATAGATTTTTCAATTTATAGATTTTGTGGTTCCTTTTATATTTTAAATATTAGTACCAGCTTATTTATAACGATTTAAATTTATATAATCAAATATTCACATTAATTTCAGTACTAATATACTTTAGTATTTCGTAAGTTTCTTCTGTTATGCGGAGTTAGTACACATGTAGAGTTGTAATATGACCGCAGACAGCGAAAGCAAAGGTGGTCCTATGATTATATTAGCTCCCTCAATGAAATAATAAGTTTGCGTTTACCGTTTTTATATATATATA
>DWAE01000185.1:0-19798 GCA_018237945.1 Heliconius sapho
AGCCAGCTAGTAATTATTTTATTTATTTTTAAAAAGAGTATTACGATGAGTAGGACTCAGCAATATCTAGTGATTATTTTTAAGTTGGGGATGTATTTGATAAATACTAGATAAACAATTATATGTGGAAGTAACGTGTAAGTAAGAAAAAAAATTAAGACGTCGTCGTCGTCGTCGTAAATTCGGCACATTTTTGATGTGAAGTTAGCAATTACCTCTTTCGAGTTCCTGATTGGATGAAAAATATATATATTTTTAAATATTTTTGTATATTTTTGATTATAGTATTTGTTAGTTGAACGAGATCCGTCTATCATCTCCTTTTACATCAGTATATTTTATTTCAGCTTTACGCTAGATCCCGCTAGTATAGAGGAAACCCAGTGTTAAGACACTCCGCTCTTCACTTACCGCCAAATTCTGGAGGCATTGCATGATGAGTGGCGGGATTCAATGCCGCATTGCCTCTAAACCAGAGTGAAAAAATGAAAATATTAAATATTTAATTTCCTAGAGTGGGAATCGTACCCACAATTTGACGCGTTTACAATCATATACTTGTACCCCTCTCTTGGTCTCAGTAGTATCAGTATATAATATTTAAAAAAATATCATTGTTTTATTTCAAATGTACTGTTTTCTCTACTGCATGTTACACAGACAGAATATTTTGCATCTATCATTACAAGAAAAGGCTATTAAAAAAGTATTTATAAATATCCCATGGCCTATTAGACTGAATTTATCGATGGAGTTACTCGTCAATTAATTTCCTCCGTGTATCTCATAAAAAACTTTTAGGTACTTCTACTAATCATTGCTAATGCAATTGGATTAAGTAAATTTAACTAATTTTGACCGACTGAAATGTTATTTTGGTTTTCTCTTTGATAAAATTAAAAAATACATAATTGATCTATATTTTCTTGTTATTTTCTTAAATTCACGCTATATTCTGCATAACAAGGTAGATAGATTGCAATAAGTCTAGACTACGTTTCCTACTTCCCTCTCATTTTTAGAAACATTGCGTGCTGGGTGGTAGAGCCAACACCACCACGCTTAAACGTTCTGATAACAAACCAGAAGGAACCAGAAAGAATTAAAATAATTAATAACCCTGTGCCACTGTGCCTAATCTATATTTTAATTATATTTTGAGTAGCTTCGATTTACATTAAAATTTTCAATATGGGACATATTGAAGTTAAGTCCATGACACATAATGTACCTTAAAATGTTGTGCATTTATTTTTATTATTCTTTTTTGTATAAATTTTGCACATGAATAAATGTAACGACCACTGCAGGTCGCAGTAAATAATAAATTACCAAATAAATAAATATATTACATACTGAAGAAGGTTCTAGGTTTATGCTCAGAAGAAGGACAATAGTTTTCACATAGCTTTACTCACGCTTCATTTTACTAACAACGCCGAAACCTGTCAAATAGTGAAAGTTTAATTAAAAACTTTCTAATCGCTTTCCTTTATACGCATATACTTGTAGTTAGTTATTTTATATTTATTTTTTGTTTTCACGTATTTTCTTAATACTTTATTGCAGGACAGGAGAGAGCGGAGTAATATATCACTATGCTTTGTATTTTTTACTTAAAAAACAAAACTAGTCCAAAGAATTTTATAATGTTAATATACAAATAAAAAAAGTTGAAATGTTAATTTGTTGAACTATTATATATTATATTATATATTATATTTGCTAAACTGTCCTGGCACATTTATCACCTAGAATAGCCGAAATTATAAATGGTAGAAAAACAAGTTATAATTAAATAAATCACAAAAAATAATTAACATGACTTAGTTAATGATTACTTACTATAGAGCTCAATTCATTTTTAGTATATGTCCCTTTAAGCAATAGGTTTACCAATTAATATATTAAAATAAATATATTGTATTTTAGGCATAATATTATTTTAATTTCTCTGGTTTGGGAACAAATTAAAGCGCGTCGTTGGCTCAACTTATAGTCGAAAATTATGTGATATTTGAGGAACGGAGTGGCTTCCATTATCTATGATGTGTGAGGAACGGAGTGGCTTCCAATATCTATGCAAAAAAAACAACCAAATAAATCGATGTACGTATTTAATTGTATGAATTTGTTTAAATAAATAAATTTGAAGAACCGTTTGGGTTCTTCGGGTTGGGATTTATCGTTTTACTAAAGAAGTTAAGATTAGAATATATTTGTATATATAATTTTCACGCCTTAATAAATTTATGGCTCTTTGGCCGCAGGCTGCGTAAATGACCCACTACCGCCGTCGCAAATTACTCTAGTACGAATAAGTAACGCAAAAAGATTTTTTTTAATTTAAATCTACATTTTATTTCTATATTAAAAAACAGCATAGCAGAGTAGACAAAATGTTTAGTGTTAAGACACTTCGTTTCTATCCAATACTCAAAATGCGTGTTGAATGAGAACCTCGACGCAGCGGTCTTACTACCAGAACGGGAAATGACAATAATTTAATATGATTATTACTCTCAATAGCATCATTTACAATATATAAAATCTTATTAAAATCTATTAACAACAAAATATATGAGTTAAAAAATGTGATTATATTTTAAACATTATTTTAATACGGATATGTTATTAGTTCTCTCAGACCACAGGGCCACGACATGGTTTAACAGATGTAGATTCAAATTCTGCATCATTTCAATCGTCTATGTTGATTTTATTTTATAATATATTTACTATTAACTCGCGGCGTTGTCAGAGTGGTTTTCAATTTTTTCAGAGACCGTTTATTTCAAGTATTCCAAAAATTAGTCAACACTATTTCAAACTAGACTTATAAATACTCTGCGCCAGACGTGGTGCAGCTGCACAAGCGTCCGACTGTACACTTGACAGATTGAGGGTTCAATTCCCACTCGCGGAAATTTGTTCGTGTAAACGCGGCGTTTTGTTCCGCCAATCAACACGCAATACCTCCCGAATTTGGCAGAAAATACAAACTAGTATATTTCGTACCAACTTTACATCCCTATTTTACTCTCTTAAGGATAAATTCGTCACTATTTCTTTTTGGTGCTCAATTACGCTCTACAAATAGCAAATGAGCATAAAGCGAAAATTGTAAAACAGTTGGGACTAAGCGTTGATCCTTGGATATATTATATAAATACCCATATATCTGTAGGTCCGGGTTCGCTTCCTGAAATATTCTAATCATAGAATTTAAACATTTTATATATCTAAATACAGTTAATTTATATCTGTAAATTAAATACCCAATGGTTCAATAGTTTAAGTTGTACCGTGAAACCGAAGCTCACGTCGACTCGATCAACACAAATGCATGCAAAACATCATCGTAATGTAATAAGACGCATTTTTCTTTCACAAAAACGTATGCACTTAATGGTGTTAGAAAATTGATGCGAGTTCAATAGAGGTCTCGTCGAGAGTGTGCTCTGCTACGAGTTTTTATTTTTTTATATTATAATCATCAAGTAAAAAAAAATATATTCCTTGATATTTATCTATTATGCAACAAAATATTAAAATTAAAAGTATTATTTCATTGAAATTAAACAATTCGTTTTATTTTAGTTATCGCAATTGCCGACGGTAAAATTAGTTGCAGTTAATAATAAGACAGTTGCAGTTATAACTATAACTCGTGGAAAATGTACTTTTTGATTACTAATATAGGAATTTATTCTTATTATTTTAATTTAATAACTTTAATAACTTTGAATTTTAATAACTTTGAACTAAATAAAGGTTTAAAATTTTAATTCATGTTTTATATTATCTGATATATTTGCCAAATAATATTTTGACATTATCTTACAATTATTATCAAAGTCCACTTAGTAACAAAAGTTTAATTTAGATTTCTTTAGAGGAAAAAAATAGTATTTTAAGAGTGGCCATGATAATAAATTTTAATTTTAATAATATACATAAATAAATTTTAATTAATTTTAATTAATTCAGATATTAAAATTAAAATTTGTTAGCAATTTAATGTTATTTGATAATATTTGTTATTTTAAAATTATACAACGTGTAAAGATATTAGCATAATACATAGTGTTACTAAAATGTATGTTTTATTTTTATGGGTTAGTCTTTATTAGGTATTATTAATTTAGGTTTTGTATTCAAAACCTAAATTAATAATAATAAAGACTTTTTAAGTATTTCAAATTATAAAACAATTAACAAATACAAATATATTTATTTCATTTAAAATACAAGTATAAATTACTTTTACTTCATAAATTATCTATTAATAAGGTTTACGTTGTATTCTGCACATAAAATGGTAGGCAGAGGTAATCTAGAAACGTTTTACTAAGACATTTCGTTACTCAGTTACGTAACATTTAGTTTTGAATAGCGGAACTCAACGCATCTTCTATTAAAATCGATAAAAAATTGTCTTTTCGTTAGACTCTGTTAATTATCTACATAGAAATGAAAAAACTATTCATATAAGCCAATAATGCCCAGCTATACGGCAAATAGTATAATGTTGCACATTTAAATGTAAGCCTAATAAGAAAATAATATTATAAAATAATATATTTTTTCCATACAGAGCATATTTCCGTCAGCTACATTATAACTAGCACTAAGTTTTTACTTCGCATTCTTCGCGACCACTCGGACAAGGCATTCCGATGGAGCAAAACAAGTAACTGCCCACGCACCGTCCATTCTATGAGACTCATTTTTGTAATATTAACGCTAATAGAAACGTATTTTCAGCATTTTTTTGTTAGTGTGATAATTATGGTTTTCTGATATACGAGCATCTTTTTATGTCTAATTCCGATCTGTATGTAAAACTTAAATTTTAATCTTTTTGTTGTTTCTGACTTGATCTATCTTTGTAGTATCTACACTATTTTTGTAAGATATACAGTGTTATATGGCGTAACTCAGTTTCGCGCCGTATGTAGAGAAAGAAATACAGAGAATATTTAGGTGTATTCTACACCTAAATATTCTCTGTATTTCTTTTTATTTGATAAATATGATCAAACTTGGAACTATCGCGTTAATTAACATTTAATTCTATATATTGTGTTATATTAACAAGACAATAAGAAATTTATTCATTTAGAATATTATTTTAAAACTTTTATTGAGAAAATTGAGAAATCAAAAGTAATTAGGTGACATTTTGTCTTCAGTCGACTCACTCTGTTTTCTCTACTATTTAACCAATAAATTTAAATATTCTCTTGAGCTGAACCGAACCTGTAGCCGCTAAGTGTCCGTCTTAAAAATGCGCCCAGAATATTTTTTTTGTATGCCTTCAACATCTCTTACCATTATTTTTTTTAATTAAGAAGGTTATTTAGATATTTTTAGAGAAGATTTGTATGTTCTTTAAAAAGTTGATGTTAACAGACGCTTATATATTTGTGTCTTCGATAATATTTTGCTTTAAAAACGACTATTAAAGAAAATAACGATTTCTTAATTTTTAGCTAAATTATTGTTCCTCCACCCTCCGGTATCAGACTGGGGTTTATTCTGCCGTCTATAGGTATAGAACTCAGACTCACATGCGAGTGTCGAGAATATAGGGATATAGTTTATTAACACCCTAACGCTAGGGCTAGAGCGTTACCTAGTATATATATTTATCTATAGGTCTAGTGCCCTTTGCGTTGCACAAACCCTAACCAGTTAATCAATCGCCGTTCAAACGTGGTATTTAAATACCCTATACTTAGGAAAGATGTCATCTAATAATGTGTGATGATAAAATATAAGCCATCATATTGTTTTTACTTAGGCTTCAAGTAAGTCGATTCGTTAAGCAGAAATGATTATAGAAAGAAACATTCGAGATGCAAACCCTTGGTCCTTATAATAATAAAGTATCCGCTATTACGCAGATCGTATTATGTAGTAGAGAATGATTAAATAAATTTTATATGACCAGACTATATAAAGTCTGATGATCAACGAGAACAATATATGTACATATAAAATTTAAAACCGTTTAATGAAAACCCATCAATGTTCCGCTAAAGCTCGTCCATAAATTCCGAACACGCAGGCGGGGCCGATAGAATTTAATACAAAATCCGTTGAAATCCGCCATATTGATATATACATTTTTTCCCCCACCTCCCCCCACCCTACATAATTGAGCGTTGTGAAAACTATCACATTGGTAAATGACGCTCCCCCTTCCTCCTGCAGTTTTCCGACTACCCGCAATCAATAATTTGGCTGGGCAATGACTGCGATGACTTAGGCATGCGCACTGCACCCCACCCGAGTCATCGGCAAAACCTGAACTTGACTTGACGAAAACGAAAGTTAGAGGCGAATGTTTCTATGCCATTCTTGGCATTCGATACGCATGAGGTGCCACCTAACGTAAAGCTAGACAATATTTTGATACAACTTTCTGAGTCAAACTTGTAGATTTGGACACGCCTTTCAAATATTGATAATGACAAAAAATATGCTAATGACGATAAAGATACTTATTTAAACGTGAATTAAGAACTTAAATCTAAATTAGATGATAACTTTACAATTGTAGAAATTACTGAAAATATTAAATTTATCGTAGATGTTATGTAAAATGAAACTGACGCTATACAAGAGTCCCGTGAGAGCAAAAGAGACAGATATAAAGCCAGAGCGCTTATGAACAGGATTTTCATAATGGCTGCAAAATTATTGAGCGTGGATGCCATTTGGCTGAAAAATTATAATTTTCATGTACTATCAAAAATCTATGCAGATAACAAAATTTACTTAAACCGATTAACTTACTTGAAATCAGGTTTGTTGGTATTTATTGTCAGTCTGGGAATTTTCTTCTTTTCAAATATTAGGTTCCTTTTTATAAGATCTGTGATCCTCTTCGTCTCCAACTCGTCGGTTTTTACGTCGGAGTTATCTTTATTTGTATTGTCTTTATTTATCACGTTTAGCCCTCAAGTATTTTGAAGCCCATTAATTTTATAGATATATATATATGTACTCATATAAAACGTTATAGGTATAGAAATAACAAAACATTTAACTAAGTCTTAATTTTAATTTACTTTTAATTTTGTACTATTAAAGAAATCTAGAAGTCATTTCAACAAATAGGTAAAATTTAGATTTTTTTTGTAATTTTTTTGGCGTAATTTTAATCTTACCTTTTTACTATTAATTTAAGGCCAATTTAAGGCACGAGTTTTTTTTGCTTAATTTGTTTTCATCACCCTATAATCTGAATTGGTTGATGAAATTGGTCGAAACTTTTCCAAAACTTATTTGCCAAAAGTCTCAAATATCACTTAGCCTTATGTTTAGGTCCAGAGTCACTAGATTACTTTCACTATAATATATATGGAGAGTCTGTATATAAAACTCAAAGTAAATCAATCGAAAAGTTCCAAAAATAACCAGTGTTGTTTAAATGTACTTAAAAAACTCAAATTCTTAAATTCTCTTTTCTATTGTTTTCTTATAATAACGGTTGATATAAACGTAAAACTTGTTCTATTGCGAAAAAACGTGTTGCTTTATCGTCAAATGGCGATGGTTGTTATTTGTTTATTCCTAAATTTCCTTTTGCTATAAAATGTTGGCTGTTTTAGGTTTCTTGCGCATTTAACTTAGTTGTTTCTGCATCTATGGAGCCACGACTTCTTTCGTGGTTTTCCCATGGATCTTCTTCTTCTTCTTACGATTACCAGCTGCTCCTCCCGGATGGTTGTAGATCTTGTTTTAGCCCTTTTACAACGAATCCGAGCTGAACTGCCTCTCAGTTGCCTTAATACTAGTTTACAGTTTACAGAAAATTAAACCGGTGTTCCGATCTATTGCAAAAGTTCAAGTGTTGCTGAATACTATTGATTAATAAATCACTTAAAATCTAAGATGATTATGTGAAAAAACTTAATATCGTCTATTGCATAAAACTATCTCTTGAATGTGTCAGCGGGCGGCAGCGATGACTCTAACGCATGCGCGTAATTTCGAAATTTTTATTAAACCAAAATATTGGTATTTTAAATTTTCGATTTTTTTGTATTTTTAGGCCGTTTGAAATTATTTTTTTTGAGATTTTTATTTTATATTTTTTTTTGCGCGGTGAGTTTTTTTGCGCGTTGCGTAGGTGGTAAACACGCGTCGTCATCAGGCTCGCTGGCCACACTGATGCCGGAAGGTTGCATTGCTGCTGCATCGGCCCCAGCTCCGGGGGGTGGGCGGCCCCCGGGAGGCCACCTGCCTCCCAAGCCATCCCAGTCATCCGCGTACACCTCGGAATCATCAAATAATGATTTTGTGTGTTTATTATAAAACTCCCATATATATGCCCACCCGCGTTGCCTCTAGTAGGACCCGAGCGAGGAATTCAATTTACAAATTACTAAATGTATGTGTGTGTATGTATGTGTATGTAGGTATGTATTTTGTACGGACGTTTAGAATAAACTATTTGCTTGTTATTAATTTCAACTGAGGCGTTATCAACGCGCGATCAATACCGCGAATTTTATGTATATAAAGATTTATATACAAAATGGCCAGGCACTTTCTGAAATATGCATATATATAATGTGGGCGGCCATTTTGCGTTGATCTTCTCTCATTTACGGGATCTTTGACCTGTCTGCTATCATTATAAATAGTTGTATTAATGAGATGTGACTATAGATTTATTTTTATGCAAGTTAAATCGAACCTGCACTTTAGTAGCTTTGACCACTACAAGTGGGTAGTTATTGTTTTGGGAGAAAGTGTCTTTCTCACCTTAGTTTAAAGATCATTTTCGTGAATCATCAATTTCGTCTGCAGTCCGTTACTAACCTGCCCTAACAATTGCATGCGATTGGGTTAGATGGCCTATTGCGATAGGTAGCGTGAACCCAAAATGAAAGGATGAAGGTTCTGATTTAGTTGATTTTTTACATCAATTTAAAGCAAATTTATTATGTGTTACTTATTTATTTCTAGTTTCACGCTGAATATTGCGTATCGGGGTGGGCAGAGAAGCCCAGTATTAAAATTCTCCATTCTTCATTTTCCGTCTTATTTCAAAAAAAAATCGTGTTGTGTGGTGATACTCACCGCCGCACTTTGTCTTGTTACAGAGCGAGGAAATAAAAATAATTCATACTCCAGGATGAAAATTGAAAATACAATCATCGCGCTTACAGTCCGACTCTGCGCCGTTGCGCTACGACGGCAAAATTAATGCTATTACATATTCAAGAAATTATTTGTAATATTAAGGAACTAGAAGAAACCAAAATATAATATTATCATATCATTGTGAGGCATTTGTATGCATAAATTGTTAAATAATTAAAATTCCAAAAAAAAATAATTTCATAATTTTTATTCGGTGAAGTATTGGTAAAAAATTTCATGAACATTTTGTATGATACATTGCTTGCTGTATATTTCCTTATTTAGCCAATCCTTCTTTACATCTATAAAAAAAGTAAGCCTTCACCACAGTGATCAGTTACAGGTAACCCTTATCATATTAACGATCAAAGAACGCATGTAAATTGATTAATTTAAAAATTATTTAAAAATATTTCCTTGTAAAATAAACTTTAATATTGTTTTTCAGAACGTACCTATTTAATTACATGAATAATTATATAGATATATTGTACTAATAGAAATTCTATTAATATATCTATATTACAACGTACCTTTCATGATGCTTAATGACCAAGGCCAAAATATATTTTATACCGATTCTAAACCAAATTCCATTTATATTTAAAAACTATTGAACCCATGAATTGTTCTTTTTGCTTGCGCCTATGCTTTTTCTCTTAAATTGAAAAAATAAATAAGCTGACTGTAAGCGCGGCGATTGTAAGCTGTGTGTATCATACCATAAGGCAGAACCAACTCAAATTTAGTGATTTTTTTTTTACTGAGAACTCCATAATAAAATCGGCTGAACAACCTTTTCCTAAAGCTAACAAATACTTTTCACAAAACCACCGTCAAAATCGATTCAAACACAAAGAATTCAAACAGAGAACCTCCTGTTTTGAAATCGGTTAAAACCGTTACCAACTGACATTTCAACCCATAACAATTACAATCAGGCAAATTTTTAATCTGTAATCAATTAACAAATATCAGTCTCTTAACACCTACAAAGCCATACCGATTAATAATGACATAGAAATATGAACATCCCCGATCCGGGGATTACCCGTAACGCACAAATGAATGAGCCGACGTTTTAACGTTATGCAAAAAGGCGTGATTTTTGTGTGTCAGTCAGAATTATTGAAATGATGTGTGTGTTCATATAGATTATTGTGACGATTTCGTATTGAATATTTTATTTTGTCTGCGTATTGTTCACGATTTTGTATATTATGTTGTAGTAGGCAATATATATTGAATAGTTGGATGTGAAGAGCTGAAGATTAGAGAGTTATATTAGAGATTTCGGCAGTGGACGAGGGCAGGCTGATGATGATGATAAATTTAGCTTAAATAATGCTTTTTAACGGGGTAAGAGTAGGTAGGTTCGTAGGGTAGAAGAAATCAAGTAACTAGATGTAGTTAAGACACTCTGTTCCGCACCTTTTGCAAACTTTTTGAGACATTGCGGATTAGCGACGTGGTTTGTCTTGCATGAAGAAATGAAAAAAAAATATTCACCCGAATGGGTGAGTCAAAGCAGTAACAGTCGTGTTTTCAGTCAGCCTAGTGTTAAAACACTTCATTCCCAATTTCCCGCCGATTCCTGAAAGCCATTCGTGGTGAATGGCGGAACTCAACGCCGCGTTTTGCCTCGACACCAGAGTGAACAAATTACAACATTTAATATTTAATTTCCCCGAATGGGAATCGCACCCACAATTTATCGCGTTTACAGTCACACTCTTATTCCGCTGCCTCCTCAATTGGTCTCAACATTACCTGTCACATATGTGAACCATTTCTTAAACATATTCTTTGCTTTCTTCATCTTAAAGATTTAATATTTAAAGCTTAACTTGTCAAGTTAACTATATAATTTTTTAATCAAATATTTTTAACACTAACAGCTTAAAATATGCTTTAAAAATCTCTATCTCTAAGCGAAATAAGAATATAATAAATATATTTATTAATTATTATTACATATAACTCTTTCGTGGAACAATTGCTGTGTATTTAATTACAGGCGGTAGATGATAATTGGAGAAAAGACGGCGAAAGTGACGGAAAGTCTCGATATTGTATTCTCCTTGCTTAACCTGCTAAGCGATAAGTGTGAAAATAATAGGCTTGCTACGCGAGAGGTTATAGATTCGATTCACACTAGAGAATATGAAGTAATTAATATTTGCATTTCTTTGTCTGGCAAAGCGGCAAAGCGTGTTGTTAAGTTCCGAATTCAATTCATTCAACACGCAATGCCTTCAGAATTCATTAAAAAGTAGGAAACGAAGAGTCTTAACACTAAGTTCCCATTTCCACTTTACCTATTCTGCTACGTGCGGGATACAGCGTGAAGCTAAAAATAAAAAAGAAATTAAACAACCAAAGAAAAAATAATAAACCAATTTAATCCCTCAAACCATTTTCAACTATCAAAACGAACCTCACATACTTCAATTCCAACCGTAGGTGCTTTATATGATAAATACCGTATTAAAATCGCTTAAAATATATTCATATACAATAAATATATAAACATAATATGTATACAGAACGCCGCGCCATGTCGGAAGATTATTGCACTGATTACGCCCAGTTCAGCTGAAAATGCATGTTTCACTCGCTTATTAAGCCTTATGTACTCAATAAGTATATATTATGTAAATAAGGTTATGTACGGAGCTTTTACGATGAAGCTTCCGAATGCCTAAAAGACAGAATGATAGCTTTTTGGGGTATAGTAGCGAAATGTTTATAGATTTAACCTACGGGAATATTGGGTTTTTCAGCTTCACGCTGTATCCCGCGTATGACAGGGTAGGAAAAGTGAACTTGACTTAGTGTTAGGATAGTCCGTTGTCATTAAAATAATACTCCATTTTCCGCCGAATTCTGGAAGCATTGGATGTTGAGTGGTGGAACTCAACGCCGCGCTTTCTCTCGCTACCAGAGCGAAGAAATTAAAAAGAAAGAACTCTTTTTTCCACCTTTGCCAATGCAATTTTTGTGACTAAACTGTAAAGAAGCCAATCTGTATACAAAGCTGAAGAATTTATTTGTTTTAATACGCTATCTCAGGAACAATTGCTTCCAATAGACAAATTATTTTGTGTTGAATAGTCTTATTAAAGCCGCAGCTAGCATTGTTAGTGTTTTATATATCAAAGTAATACTTCCTCGAGTAGGAAAAGAACCCACTATATCCAATGTACAGTCGTTCAATTCGAAACTTCAAAATAATAGTGTCCATATATTTTCTATGGCCTGGACGGGTGTTAGTGAAACGTGAAATCTATGTTTTAGACACATTTGACCAATTAATTGTAATAATTTGTTAATAGTATGTGTTCTATTAGATAATATATTATTCAAATGTTCACTTAGTATCTTTTTGTATAATACAAAGAGTAATAAGTTTACGCCTTGGTATTATCTAACTTCATTTTACAGCTTACAGCGTGAAGCTTTACTTTCCTCCCAAATTTGAGACATTGTGTATTGAATGGGAAAACTCAGAGATGTAATAAAAATAATTAATTACCCTTAGCAGCGATTGAATCTACACCCATCGAATTATAAATAACTAAAATTGCTACTTTTAACCAATACAAAATAAAAATAGAATCCAACCACAAAAATGTCCCACAAAAAAAAGAGCAAAACAATAACAATCACAATAACAAACACTCATCATTGACCTAAAAATGACCAAAACATTTAACTTTTGTCTGCCTTTTGTTAGCACTAGCTGAAGGGATGAAGCACCTCTCAATTGAACACTAACCTTATTTCACTACAAATAAGATTTAATTTTGAACGTAAAACTACAAATTCTTCAATAGGTGAGGATTGATGACCGCATCAAAACGGCGTAGAACGGATAAATAGCAACGCAAATGATTTGTTCCATACTTACATTTCTGTCATTGAAGCTCAACTACTGACATAACTGATTTAACTGACATCAGTTTAATGTGTACTTCGATTGGAATTACAAGTGTACTTCGGTTTTTTTTTGTATTTAACCTGTATCTAGAATATAAATAACATATGAGGTGGTCGTGTGTGACTGTAAGCGCGACGGCTGTGGATTCAATTCCGGCTCGGGGAATGCATAGTAATCCCTCTACTTTCTTTACTATAATATATATGTGGGATACAACGTGAAGCTAAAAAAAATTGCATTTTATTATTTTTTTCAAGAACCGGCGGCTTTTCTGGGCATTTTCAAAATATTATTTTCTGAGCGGTGGAACTCAACATTGCGCTTGGTCTACCAAAATGAGATATGAAATAAATGTCTATTAAAAAAATAGTACTGCTGCATATACTCATATATAAATTTTCAATCACTTATAGAATAACGATAAAAAAACAAAAAGGTAGAAGGGAGGTCTACTAACTGCATTCATAAAACACGTAGATAATAAAGAACAGTCAACGCTAAGCCTACTCTCATAAACGACAATGAACAATAATCGAATGTACAACGCCACCACAAAATGCCTGAAACGCCAAACCGAAACACATACCGAACGGCATTTCTAAATAATCCCATACCATTTTAATTACAAAGTAGCTGTCAAAGTTTCATTGCTAGTGTAAAAATTCAAATAATTTACTTTACACGCTCTCATCATCAATAAGGTGGAAAAATAAACTATTTATCGTCCACCGTGTAGGGTGAAAACAGTGTTATATGGTACACTATAGTTTTTGTATGGCCATCCCGTTCTAGCACTTGCGCAGACCCGTCATCGTCATCATGATCCCCCCAAGGGGGAGAACCAGGGGGAACCCCCCACATCAATACAGCAAACACGGCCGATAAAACATACACATACGAATGTACTGTATTCATATACACACACAAACAAAATAAAGGCACACGCGTACAATTTTATACAAAATTGAAGGCAGATAATTACATTAACTATATACTATATACTATACTATGTACGCGAGTGGGAGGTAGCGAAAGACCTGCAACGGGGTTTTTCAGTTATTTTCAGTTATTTTTCATCGGGATATTCGATAGCTGAACGATTTTAATATCGATGTCGGCCCCAACTTTTATTGCTCGGATGATTTTTCACGGGATTGATCTGTTCGAAACGTCGCGTCGCCTTTATTTGTTGCTAGTTGACGTTTAATCATACAAAATGGACGCTGAAAGAGAATACATTACGAAATTAGAAGCTTTTTGATAACATTAAATAGGAATCGAATTGAATTATAATATGTTTATTTCTCTTTTGTAGATAGTGAAGCGATAGTTGTGGGTTCGAATTCCACTCAAGGGAATGAATTATTATTTGTTATTATTTTCCTTTCTTTGCTCTGACACCAAGTCCTGGCGTTGAGTTCCGCCACTGAACGCGCAATGCCTCGAAAAAATCCGTTGGAAGTGAGGAACGGAGTGTCCTAACACTAGGTTTCTCCTACCTAGGGTAGGCAGGAGAAACCTAGTGTTATTTTGTATCTTCTGAATCTATTCAGCTATTATAAATATAATATTTAATTTTAACTTCTTTACTTTTCATTTGTGATGATATGACATGATGTGTTCTTATAATAGAAAGGGTCTTGTTTCGTCAATATTATGATATATTTCTAATTATTTATTTTGTTATTTTATGTTTATCTAGGAATTGTAAATTCTTAGTATAGCTCTGTCTATACAATATTTCTTAAACATATTTACTATATAAAACATATTAATCAATGGATTGTAGAAAGTTCCAAATTCTGTATATTAGATTCTCTTGATTTTTTGCCCCTTTCCTATAAGCTGTGTATACTGCCGTCATTGAGGCAGTTGTGAGGTAATGTCACAACTTACTCTGACTATAACCACGACGGTTGTGAGTTCGATTCCCACTTAGGGGAATGAAATCTCGAAAATTGGACTTTGCATGGAGAACGAAATATCTTAATACTTACTTACCTCTGCTTTTTCGTTCTATTCCGTACGGAATACAGCGTGAAGCTAAAAAAATAAATAAATATAGTAACGACCATTTCACAATTTCAATTTTTATTCAATATTAAATACATAAGTATCAAAATTGTGTCCAAAATAGTTACTTTATGAAGAACACGCAAATAGACTTCTAATATAGCCACTAGCAAAATCAACAGGGATTTAGAGAACATCGCTTACTCAATATGAGAGAAAGTTACTTGAAGTTCAACTAGTGACTTACGTAACGCAGCTGCTCGTATTTTGCCAATATTCAAAGCAAACTTCTTTATTGGAAACTTTACTATTAAATTATTGTTTGTTGTGTTGTGGGTTCGATTCCGACTCAGGGGAATGATTCATTTTCTTCGCTCTAGCGTAGCGCGACGTTGAGTTCTGCCACTTAACACGCAATGCCTCGAAATTTTGGTGAAAAGTGAAGATCGGAGTGTCTAAACACTAAGTTCCCACTGCCTACCCTAGCGGGGTACAGCGTGAAGTTAAAAAAATATATAATAGAATGTTAAATTATATGAAATGATTGTTAAAATGACCCTCTGATAACAAGCATCTTGTCTGGTTCATGACGAATAATTTTTCAATATTTGTACATGAACTTAAAAAAACTTTTTTGTTACGTGTTGTAACAAGCGTATCTATAAGAACTTCGGCGCCTGGTTCAGTGGTCAGAGCGCTTGGACGGTTTCGAAAAGGCAAAGATTCGAATACCGCTACCTGTACATTTTTATAGCCTTCTAATCATCATCGTCATTTTCAGTTTCGTTAGAAGCATTAAAGCATTCCGTGTTGACTGGCAGAAGCCAATGACGCTTCGTTTTACTTATCGCTTAATTTTGATCCTACAATATTCATCGGTATTCTTTGATTCTATATGAAAAAGAATAATCTATTTTAGTTTATAAGATTTTAAGTCTTTCGATATATAGATATTTTAGATATTTATATATATTTTTTAATATTTTTGTACATTTAGGAAATAGTCAAACAAATAAATATTTTAAAAAGTATTTATTTAATAAAAAGCTAAAACAATTTTTTTAAGTTTTACAAGTGAGATGGAGTTATAAGCTTACTTAAAAATGATTTCTATTTTATATTTTGCAGCAAGTGTCTGAAGTGTCACGAAGCCGTCGTGGCGCAGCGGCAAAGCAGCAGCGGCTTTCAACTGTGAATATGAGAATTCCAATTTGGGGAAGCGAAGTTTTTTATTTCTTTGCTCTGATAACAAGACAAAGCGTGGCGTTCAGCTTCGCAACTTGTCAAACAATGTCTCGAAAATGTGAGTGGAGTATCTTACGACTAGGTTTCCTCTGCATATATGCGGGATACAACCTGAAACAGTGGATAATTAGCGATTTTATGAATTTTAGAAATAAAAATGGGTAAAAAAGCTTCAATATTAGCTTATAATAATTTAATTTCAATTTTTTTTCAATTACTTTTGAATCCTGAACAAAACAGTTAAGTACATTGAAAACTATAGACTTTGACATGCAAACGAAGAGGGGTTACGGAGCTAGTATGCAACGATAGATACATAACTAAATAATTGAGCTCAACTCAGTCTGCGGTCAAAATAGTTGCATTTGCCCACAACTGAACGCTTGTGGTGCCGTTATCTAAGATGCGCACTGACGAGGGCCCGTGACTTTGCTCGCTGTGCAAGGTAACGAACAGATATTTTTATATTACATAAGGAAACCTTTTATTATCTCTAGACACACAACCACCACCACTCTACCACTGGCCAGTAGCGGTCGAGGAACAGTACCGTGAGGGTGTGATAGTTAACATGGACGGCTTATATCTGCCAGTCCCAGGATCACAAAAAGCAAGTTTGAGTTGCTCAGATGTTGTATGCGTAAAAAAAGTCTTAACAATAAAGGGACGTCCTTCATCCCCTGCTATTCGTAGAAATAAATGGAACTAAAGTATGTCGCTACATATCTATAATCGTAGTTAAATCTCTCTGAAAGCATTGCAAGCGAGAATAATGAAAATATTAAATATTGAATTTCCTCGATCGGCAATGAACCCACAACCTATCGCATGTATCACTTGTCGCACGCTTATGCCCCTGCGCCACGAATGGCTTCAAGTTAAAACACTTTCCGCCCAACTTTCAAGACATAAAATTTACTGACGGAACTAAACGCCGCGCTCCACATCCACACATTTTAAACATACATAGCACACCAACCAAGAAATCATAGGTTCAAATATTCCAAAATGATCCGTATATCTCTAGTCAGTATTAAGCGTTGCACTGAATGACGCCTGGCATAGAGGCGTACAATCGATTTTATCTTCCGCTTTGATTGTACACAATGCATCTAGATTTATTAGGTTTGGATAGATGGACGCTACGGTTGTTGGGTCCATTTTGATTTGACACAATATTAGAATGTTCTAGATGTAAAGTTTCAAGTTATATACGCATCAGGTTAATTGGTTGCTGTTGTAATGTAAATTCGTAGTTATATTGTGGTGGGTGTAGGTTTGATTTTACTTTTTTGGATTTAGATATTTACTGTGGCTTGAGGTCGAAATCAGCCTCATATTGACCTCACGTTGCTGCGTGTTATGTTACCTATGTATAAAATATGAGGCTGAAAAAGTCTTTAACCGCGCTAGCTGAAAGTTTTTAAATATAGGTTCCACAATGAAACTGCTAAGCGATATAGATACAGCGTTAAATTTCGCTGTGATATTTACAATTTATATAAAAGGATGGATCTAATTTCTCTATAAGAGAGAAAAATTGTTTTACTAATTACTGGGAACGAGGATTCTTAAAATCAAGGCAATTATTAATAATATCTTATTAGGTAGGTCAAAATATTATTTTAATAAAATGATGCACTATGTAAGTACACATTTAAATTTTATAATATGACATTCTATTTAAAAAGTTGATTGAGTATATATGATATGATTGATGACCGTAAGATCTCGCGACTCTTAGAAATCTAGCTATCCATCAAAAGTATTTTTCTTCCGTAAGTGTAGAATACTACTTTAAATATATTGTGTATACAGTATGGTAGGCAGAAACTTAGTGCTAAGACACTCCATCAACTTCACCATTCCAGTCCACTTTCCGTCTAATTTTCGAAACAATATGTGTGGCGGAATTTAACGCCGCGCTTTTTCACTCTTGAAAAAAAAGCACAAATATTGTTATTCAATAACAATATATTCTGTCTGTAATTTACGCATGGCGAAACAAAATGAAGCAATACGTGAAAAATGAATCCATCAATGTTTCTGTCAGAGCGTGCACCCGTCAGTCGGCTATCATCACTTAGTTGGTTGATTGGTGATAATTCATATTTTTGAACCATTTTCCGTATTTTATAATTTAACTGCCCTTATAAAGTATGGATAAATTCGAATGTTAATGAAAATACTAAAGTTTAATATTGAAATTTAAATGAAAGGAGTTGTTTAGTTATTTATTATACACACACTTTTTTTTAGCTTCCTTCTATCCTGTTATATCTGAAACTCTGTATCCCACACACAGCAGGGTAGGCAGAGGGAACCTATTATTAAGTCACTCCGTCCCCACTTTCTGCCGAATTCTGGAGTGGCAGAACTCAACTCCGCGCTTTACTTGATGCCAGAGCTAACAAATGGAAATATAACTTATAGTAAATATTTCATCTCCTTGAGTGTGGATCGAACCCACAACCAGTCGGTTTTACAGTCATACTTTGTGCCGCTGCGCCACGACTGGCCTCAATTATGAAAATTAGCCCCACACTTTCCACGACAACTTGTACCAAATTATCTATACTGATCTGAAAGCAAAAGCGGCTAAATAATAACTGATAGTAACTAGTAAGTCCAAGTTCCTTATATTCTAAATCCATTGAACACATAGAAAGTCACACCTGCACCAATTTTAACCAAATACGGTTTACGGGGTGTCAGTATTTCCCTTTCATCATTAGGGTTGGTAACGAGAAGAAACTTGAACTGGTCAACGGTATACCTTCGTTTCTAAATATATTTTAATACTGTATATTTGTATATAAATTTGTTTTGCATTCTTGTGGTTTTAAATCAAACGATATTTTTATCTAAATGTATTAGAAATTAGAAGGAAAATAATTGATTATTTTTTATCAAAATTATATTTAGTGGTTAAATTTAATTTCATACACTATTCAAAATTCCCGATAAATATCCTACATTTTTACCATTTTTTTTAAAGTGTTATTCCACACTTAGAAAAGAAAAATACTTATTTACTACGTCCAACATTTTAATACATTTTCTAAATAAGTAGATATCGCTCGACAGCTCCGATCAAATTGTCTTGTGTTCCAAATCTCCAACTTCACGAATGTAGGCTTTATAACAATAATTATAGAAAAATCGACATATTTTCTAAAATAACAAATAATCACTATAATATACATATTGTCATAGATGAAAATATATGCTTTAAGGTTTTTTCCTTTTTTACATTTGTACCCATTTCAAAAATTTTTTTTAGTTTACAATGTAGGTTATAAAAGAATATTGTACACAGTTTGAAGTTTGCATCTATGGTATATTTTTAAGTGGGTATTACAGAAGAAGAATGAAAGAAAAATGAATGGCAGGTACTAGCGAGGATGTCACGGTGAGAATGAAGAAGAACGTGCTCAG
>DWAE01000186.1:0-19797 GCA_018237945.1 Heliconius sapho
AGAAAGTGGGGAACGGAGTGTCTTGACACTAGGTTCCCTCTGCCTACCCTGCTGTTTGCGGAATACAATGTGAAGCTGAAAAAAAAAATATTATAAATAATGTGTCAAAATAACTTGTAGCTACGTTATTGACACACAAATCACAATGGAGACTGGTAATTTTTTTTCAGTCTCTCAGCTAAATTTGTGAAAATGTTAAAATTAATCACTAGGACGCTATGCTATGGCAGAATTTCAGAAATATTGAAAGCTACACGGTACCAATGATAAATAGGAAATTTGGTTAGTTAAAATTGTAATTTTTTATTAATCAAAATATGTTTGAGGCTGCCGCGGCGTAGCTGCGCAAGCGTGACTGTAAACGCGACGGTAGTTGGTTCTATTCCTTCTGGGAAATTTATTATTATTTATTAATAATATTATAATTTCCTCACTCAGTCAACAACGCAAGTCGCTGAGTACTACGCCTCAACACACCTTGTGTTGAAATTTCGGCGAACAATAGTAAGCGGACTGTTTTAGCACATGGTTCCCTCTGCCTACCCTCCTATATAGCGTGAAGCTTTGTAGCAGGGTAGCAAAAAAAATGTTTTATATTATTGTTTGTCTTTTACAAGATCATGTCGTGGTGTTACCCAACTACTCCAAGTTCAAGGTGCGTCGCTGATTCACCCAGTGTGGGCCGCTCAAAAGTTCTATTTAAATCCGTCCTGAAACATCGCGCCGTAGTCTCACGAGCACTACGCAGCGCGCGCCTGCAACGAAACAAAACTACTGTAAAGGTATTTCTTAAACTATATTTTTATATTATCTATATTTTTTATTGACAAATAATAATCATAGACTGTTGTAATGATCGAATTTTTTTAATTTATTCATGTATATATGTATTATATATGTGTTTTGAAATAATATCTTATATTTGTTAATTGAAGTGAATATTGGAGATTATTTTTAATAATTTATTTGAAAATAATTTATAATATATATTTTTTTTATTTGAAATCTTATTCTTATATTTATGCATCTTAAATTTAATTTTTAAAAGTAGGTAGGTATGTTTTGATAATTCAGTTTCAGGTAAATAGAAAACTTCTTTTATTTATTGGTGGTTTTATGTATTCATGAATTTGTGTAATTTCTCCCATGTTTTTGAATTTCGAATTTTGTTTGTTGCTTTTACTCTCAAAATAAATGTTCATAGAAATATATAGATGTTCATCTAAAATTCTAAATATATTCCTTACGAAAGTGAGACACTCTTTTTTTATAGAAAACTTTAGTCTTGCATCAGACCTATCTATAATGGTTTCCAGGTGAATCATTCGTGGAATTGTTCCAGAAATGTTTTATGTCTTAGCAGTAATCTTTGCATTGTGATTGTTATAGTCTATGAACTATTAATGATAATCTACAAATGATATAATGAATATTATCATTTCTTCGGCAAGGCGGGAGAGCGGAGTGTGTTAACACTAGACTCCCTCTGTCTACCCTGCTACATGTGAAGCGGGTACAGTGTGAAGCTGTTGATGTTGATGTGATGTTGATTATTCTACATAATATTTTCGATTGACGTTTAATGATCATTACTTATATAAATAATAATAATATACAGGATGACTATGAGTATATTTTTTAAAAGTTTTTAAAGCAATAGATTTCTTTTTGTTTTTATTAGCTTCACACTGTATCTCGCACCTAGCAGAGTGGCCATAGAGAACCTAATATCAACAAACTATTCCTTTAACACTCCCGTTCCCTACTTTATTCGAATAGAAATCGAAACTACAACTTATCGCGTCTTCAGTCACATGATGACTCTATTTTAAAAACAATAATAGCATTTTATATATAGATAATTGTTAAAAAGAATCGTCTCGTTGTAAGTAATAGACGAAAATATTTTTCACGAAAACAAACGTTGTTTATCTCGCGCTCAATAAAATAGTAGAGATGTCATGGATTTTATAAATATAGCTCGTCATATAAATGCGTTTTGAGATTATGCAAGGCTGAATTTTAGTATTTCGGGAATGAAATACGAATTCTTCATCAACCTATTTATAAATCAAAAAATAAATCAGCTTCATGTTGTATCCCTTGCACACAGTAGGGTAGGCAGAGGGAACATAGTGATAAGACACTCCGTTCCCCACTTCCCTCACAGATTTTTTAGGAAGGAATAATAAGAACTAAAATATTAATGATTGATTCCCTCGAGTGCGGATCGAATCCACAACCGTCGCGTTACAGTCATACCCTTGTGCCACTGGGTCACGACGGCCTCTGAACTATTTATAAAAAAAAATCAGCTTCACGCTATATCCCGCACACAGCAGGGCAGGCAGAGGGAACCTAGTGTTAAGTTAAGTGTTAACACTTCGTTCCCCACTGACCGCCGAATTCTGGAAGTATTACGCGTTAAATGGCAGAACCAACTTATTTAAAGAGTAACTGTTTTTGATCTTAAAATTTATTAGACATTACACGTTGAGTCCTTCATAGCCCAGTAGAGCGGCGTTTGACAGTAAGCAGAATGGTTGAGTATACGATCCCCGTTCGAGAAAATGTATTATTTTCATTTCACTTATGGATTATATATAGGTATCTATAAAAGTGTGGCCAAAGTCTCGCCACTCAACGCAGTGGCTCGAACTCTGGTACTACTATCAAATTGTAGAGAACGCAAAAAAGAATGAAGAAGAATGAATTAATATTTAATTTTAATTAATATGAAATAAAATGAAAAAAAAATGTCTTAGTGAACTTTTGTAAAAAAAGATTTGATTAACAAAATAAATGAATAAAATATGTAATAAAATAAATATATTTTAAAAGTAACGTTAATAAAATCACATTAAATAATAACTCCATGTTTTCATTCCAGATGTCAATCGTCCCAATGATGTTCCGCGATTGGTGGGATGACTGGGAGCGTCCCTCCAGGCTGTTAGACCAACACTTCGGCATGGGTCTCAAGAGGGATGAGCTACTGTCATCTCTTTCTAGTTTCCCTTCTAGTTCAATCTTCAGAAACTCCTACTTTAGGCCGTGGAGAACAAACCTTACGAGGCAGGAGTCTGCCTCTACTATTAATCTTACTAAGGAGAAATTTGAGGTAATTTAATTTGTCAATACAATAGGTACATTATACAAATGTTTATATACGTAATAGGTAATACAAATGTTTATATACGTAATAGGTTACTTATTAAGAAAACATATATTTTTTTAACGTAGCGAGATTTGAACCCGAACCTCTTTGGAAAAAGTCCAAGCACTCTGACCAACTAAGCCATACGTTCTAATCTAGCTACGTCAAATTCTCATACGCTTGTTACAACTTATTTATGTTGTTAGCATCTCTGTAGAAGATTTTTACAAATTTCGCCTACCCAAAGATAAATATTTAGAATTATCGTTTGGCGAGAGAGAATACTATATTTAATTTTTTTTAACATTTTTAAACCGTTATTCTATATTTAGGAAAGAAAAATAATTAATAAGAAAACGTATAAAAAATTTCAGGTCAGTCGTTGCGCAGAGGCACAAAGTGTAAAATCAACTGGTTATGGATTCCCCACTGGTGACATCGACTGGTCATATCCCCACTCGAGGAAATGAAACATTTATTGACATTTATATTTTCATTTCTTCGCTCTGGTGTTGAAGCAGAGCAAATATTCAATTGCTAGTGCAATATTTTAAAATTATTTAACTTCAAACAATTTTTATCGCACTTCCAGGTCATCCTAGACGTCCAACAATTCGCACCTGAAGAAATAACTGTGAAAGCTAGCAACAACTCTGTACTAGTCGAGGGCAAGCACGAAGAGAAACAAGACGAGCACGGCTTCATTTCCCGCCAGTTCACCCGCAGATATATTTTACCCACTGGATACGAAATCACCGACCTGGTCAGCTCATTGTCCTCGGATGGCGTCCTCACCATTACGGCACCTAAGCGACCACCACCTAACTCTGGAGAAAGAATTATCCCCATAACCAAGACAGGTCCAGCTAAACAACCTGAACCAATCAAAACTGAACAGCCAAGGGAACAAACTGTTCCTATAGTTACGTCCCCTTAAATCTTAAAGTGCCCTGAGATACGAAGTACGATCGAAATGTAAAGAAATAAATATAAATAGCATTTAATCCGCTGTTGGCCAACAACGGGTCCATTCGAAACGATTTAGGTTTTTTTTTTAAAAGAAAATGTCAATGATTTGTAAAAATGTATAATATATTATATTTGTTATAGTCTAATCTTTTATTTCGTCTTAATTTACCTGCAAATATAACGCTTAAACGTAAAATTATATTATTTTTAATAAGTTTTCGAATAAACCAACCCATTTTAACAAAAGAAGCAATTTTGTCTGAATTTTTGAGGTTACAACATCAGAAATTCTGAATTTAGCAGCCAGTCATAAATGATCGTTAATTTAAGAACTTACTAACTTAATAATCTATCCAATCCATTTAAAATATTAAAAATTCACGTGACCAACAAGTGTGAATTGAAAGTGCAAATTTATATTCCAAACAAAACAAGAAACAATCGCGAGAGCCACGAGCGCGGGATTGCGGGCATGAGACTATTCACGCCTTCATACATATAAGGGACCGTGGCGTCCTGCGATACCGAGAAATACTTAAACGTAGGTACTCCACTGGAGCTGAGCAAACCGCGACCGTACATTAATGTTTAGCAAATGCA
Organism: Heliconius sapho; assembly: GCA_018237945.1. Lineage (NCBI taxonomy): Eukaryota > Metazoa > Arthropoda > Insecta > Lepidoptera > Nymphalidae > Heliconius > Heliconius sapho. The sequence continues at coordinate 4,727 of DWAE01000186.1, forward strand.
AAACGCCACAGAAAGCAATAAGAGAGCGGCCAACAGCCAAACAGCAAATAATGAATAATAATTCCTTCACTAGTTAATGTGAACGAAATGGCGGCGCGTCTACCAAACCACGTGTAAAAATGTCAAAATGTTGACTGATTTTCTATAATTCATAGTAACGTGGACCTAGAAAGCGGTAAAAAGATGTTTTGACTAATTTAATTTTCGCGCTGAGACTGGCTGTTCAATAATATTGTTAATTTATCATTGTCCCTCGGGGTTGGGGCGGAGTGGAATGTTGATGGCCCTTTATACAACGTTACTGTTTATATTAAAATAACTTAGGCCTCTTTAGTTTTACTCTAAGCATTTGTATGTTCTGTTTTTGTTTGATAAATGCTATAATTTTTCTTTACTTTTCAAAAATTCTGAGTTTATATAGATGTTTTTGTATGGAGGTATGTATGTAGGTTTAGTTATATTTACTGGTTTCTTTACTTTTCGTACCTGTTTTGGGATTTGACGTATTTTTAAAAAATAACGATAGTGAGCACTTGCACATATCACATCTACCCAATATTGTCGTTGCATTATAGATACTTATATCAGTGGGACGTAAGTAATATACGTGAAAAATTTTAAATGTCATCTTTGGGATGTTTGAAGAAAGTCACGGAGCCGATGGTTGGCTTGAGCGTTATCTCTCACTCAAGATTTACACAAGACTTTCAAAGTGTTGACAGCAAAAAAATCAATATAAGTTTTCATATAAGCAATGTATTTGTTCTAGCGAATTAATCATCGCGGTGAGTAGACTTGAGTCAAGAGCAAGAGTTATTTGCGGCGGGGAATTTGCAAGAATTTGTAATTTTTGCAAGATATTTGCAAGAAAAAAAAAACTGTTTTTGATGCCTTACGATTTTTTGATATCTTACAGACACATGTGCACATAAAATACCACGTGTGTGTAAAAATACCACGTTTGTGTAAAACTTTCACACACGTGGTATTTTATTATGGGTTTATGGTGGTTTTCAACGAAATTGTTGCATTATCACAATCTATTCTCTCTATTTAAGGAGACGTAAGATAAAACAACAACAAACCATAAAAAGGTTATTTTATAGGCCACGATTAATGTACTCAACATATTATAATTATATAACAATGTCTTTAGAACTTATTGAGGCTAGTCGTGGCGCAGCGGCACAAAGTGTGACTGGAGGCACTCGAGGAAATGAAATATTTATTTAAATGTATATTTCCATTTCTTCGAGTCGTGTCGAGGCAAAGCGCGGCGTTGAGTTCTGCCACTTAGCACGCAATGCCTCCAGAATTCGGCAGAAAGTGGGGAACGGAGTGTCTTAGACTAGGTTCCCTCTGCCTACCTGCTGTGTGTGGGATACAGCGTGAAGCTGATTTGATTTAAAACTTCTTGTTTTGTCAAACTTTAAACACATTTAAATACTAATAAATTGTAGAGTAAAAAATATTTATTTATTTTACAATTAACATTTATTTTACATTTCAATATAATTATGACTGGTTATATAATTCTATGTTACAAATATAAATATAATATATCAAAACTAATATATTTTTTTAGACTAATAAAGATTTTTTTTGAAATATTAAACTACTTCTAAACTGTTTTGTCATTTAGCTTTTATCATTTTTAGGGTTCCGTACCTTTCGAGGAAAAAAGAAACCCTTATAAGATCACTTTGTTGTCAGTCTGTCTGTTTGTCTGTCAAGAGCTTTTATCTCAGGTATGTTTGGAGATATCGAATTTAAATTCAAACTATATACTCGGATTTACCTATGCTTTTCTGAAACAATCGTATTTCTACACTTACTTAAAAAAAAGATATGGCAGTTTATATCGCAAAAACGCATATTTCGACGCTATAGAGGGCATCAAATTTAATAAAGTACTTTCGGTTATCTTAGAATTATGAAATGTGACAGCTAGCCACAGATAGTACAAGTTCAGGAAAAAAAATTAAAACTATACATTTGTGGTTAAATACCAAAAATAAGACCTTTAGAAAAGACAACATAAGAACAGTAGAGCTAGCTGGTAGAAATAACTCTGTTTTCTTTATTTACATTTTATTTACAAACTGCCAATTATATATATGAGGGCAGTGAAAACTGACATCCTAACTTTGTATTAATGTAAATGTTGTTTTTTTACTTTTGCGCGAGGGAAATTTTCTTGTAAGCAAAATTTCTAGGGTAGGCACCAAACTATTCGGGGTGGGCACGGGATACAGTATGATTATTTTTTTTTATTTCACATTATTAAATTTTTATTTATATATAGCGTTAGCCCATATCGCTCAGCGCACGCTCCTCGTAGGCTACACCAGTAATGAAAAAGCGTGAAGTTAAAAAACCTATAAACAATGTAGAGAGTGGGATTCAGATTTTCAAAGAACGGCCAACTGAGTGTTTGCCACCATCACCTCTACAAGTAGTTTCGAAATTATTCAAACAATCCAACAGTTTCTTTAAAACAGAAAATCGATTTTAATCTGTAATGTAATGTTAAAGGCACCAAAAAATCACCATACAAAAATTATTCTACGAGATAGCATAAAAAATCGATATCCAACGATAACATTTATAAAACAAATATCTTATATATTGTATTCGAAGAACGGGTTCTCCTAATACAGGCATCACTAGCTTAAAACAAGATCTCTGTAACTAAATTGTTTCCGTGTTAAATCTGTTGAACAAAATAAATTAAGTTTTTTTTATTATTATTTTTATTAGGCCAGTTGTGGCGCAGGGGCACAAAGTGTGCCTGTAAATTGACCGGTTGTGGGTTTGATCCCCACTCGATGAGATGAAATATTTATTTACATTTATATTTTCATTACTTCGCTCTGGTGTCGAGGGGAAAGCGCGGCGTTGAGTTCCGCCACTCAACACTGATACCAGAAATTGGCGAAAAGTGGGGAAAAGAGTGTCTTAACACTAGGTTCCCTCTGTCTAGCCTGATGTAGGATACAGCGTTAGGCTGATTTTTTATTTTACAAACATGGTGGATTGAATCTGTCGCCCTAGACCCAAGCCTATTAATTCTGCTCATAGAATCGGCCACTGGAAGTAGTAAAACATATTTTTATAAGAAGTTTTATATGCTGCCGTAAAATTTAATATATTCATTATTGACGAATTTATTTTTAAACGATTTATAAAAGAGACCAAAAAGAAATAATAGAGTCAATCATATAAATGTTTGTGAGTTCAATTCTCACTCAAAGGAAATTATGCAAAAATTTATCGCTTTGTCGATATAGTATTTCAAATGTTGTGAACATGAAGAACGGAGTGATTTTTATTTATAAATAAGTATAGTGATTAACTGTGTTACCTTTTTTTTATTACTAATAGGTGTTAAACAACTTAAAAAAACAATAGGACTCTATATAGAAAGTACAAACCTATAGCTACTTCCCGTTTTCCTGTTCGCAATAGATTAATAATATTTTATATTGCCTTAACAGGGTAGGCAGAAGGACGGGACTTACTGTTGTCACATTTCCTTTGAGCTTTGACTTGTTACCAGAGCGGAGAAATAAAAATATTAGAAATATTATGAAGTAATTCCTCCGAGTGGAAATCGAATTCACAACCGTCGCGGTGCGTCGCTGCGCCACGACGACATGCTTTGAAACTAAGGAGTTATCAATATATATATTTAATACCTAGCAGAGAGTCTGATAGAGAATGCTAAAGAATATATAATCGCCTTACCTTATAAATAATAACTATTATGTACTCTACTCATATAAAACTTTAAATGTTTTAAGCCATTACTAGAAAATTACTTCACTTTTGTTTTTATTTCTTCAGTTTACAAATTTCGCATTAGTTAATGTGCGAAATAAGAGCAGGATGGGCGCGGGGTAATAGATCTCTTAGCAATGGATCACTCCGGCGGGGAGGGGGGCCATCAATCAGCCCGGAGCGATTACCGGGGGTTTGCCGCCAGTTTAGAGTGGTGAGCGTTTTAATTTTTGCCTTTTTTATTTTTTTTGTTTCTATTTTATTGTTACATAATTAATATTAAAAAAAATAAAGATATGGCATTAAGATTAAGATCATTTAAATGTTATGAAATATTACTTTATGTTTTTTCTAAATAAACATGGGCTAAGCCTAATAGTTGTAAGATGTATGTCATTTATAATATGTATAAAAAATTATGTTCCTAGTAAATACTAGGAAGATATTTTACTTCGAATCTTTATAAAAGAGCATATTTTCTATTTCTTTTTATACAATACTACTTATATTGTACAAAAAGAAATAGAAAATATGCTCTTTTATAAAGATTCGTTAAGACAAGATAATGGACGAATCACATAAAAGTCAATGTGCAGCTATTTAAGCTGCACTTATATTAGGGCTTCTGGCTGAATATTTTTTCTTGTATTAAGTTTGTTAGAAACACACACAAAATCCTGGAAAATATTAACAAGCTACTTAAAGAGCAGAATGGAATCTTCCCACTAATATAGTAATCATTATGCAAGAGATCTCTATCCTAGACATTTTATAATGTTAATCTTTATACAACAATTTTCGTTAAACATATGAGTGGATGATTGAGTGGAGGAACTCAACTTTGCTATGCCTCGTCACCAGAGCGAAGAAATGAAAATATTAAATTCATCATCAAAATATTTCGACTGATTTGACTGTAAGTCACACGCTTGCGCCCCTGCACCACCACTAGCCTCAATATTCTTTTATGTATAGTAATCAAGTTTTAAATTCTACTTTTAATAATATATAAAAAAATATAAAAAAAATTAAAGATAAGTGATAAGATGTAAAATAATTAAATATAAGTAATACACCAATTTTAAACAATTTTATTTCATTTTTTTCCAATTACCGCTAGCCACTATTGACTCAGCCCAGTAAACAAACAAGTCCGGCGCAGTTCGACAAGCGATTGATCTGGCGGCCGTATTAATTGCTCTCGTCTGTGCCTCAGCCTGAAACCCACACCTTTACTGGCTTTCCTCTGTGAGTTTGGTATTATTGGAAAATTATTTATTTCTAATTTGTTTCCACGTTAGATTTAATGTATAGGACTAAAATAATATTTATTATAATTGCTCAGCTTTACGCTGTATCCTGCACGCAGCAGGGTAGGCAGAGGGAACCTAGTGTTGAGACACTCCGTTCCCCCATTTCTGTCGAATTCTGGAGGCATTGCGTCTTGAGAAATTGAAATAATTAATATTACCTATATTAATATAATTATACTAGCGGGCTCGCGCGGTTTCGCCCGCTTTTGCGTAAATTCTAAAAAAACCACGAAAGCGCGCAGCGGTTACGGCTGTTCGTGCGTCTTAGCTCAGTCAGTCAGAACAAGTCCTTTTATATATATAGATTAGATATGTTATTTTATTTTTCATGGTATACCTAATAATTTTTTTTTATTCACCGACGACACAAATAAAGAGTTATTAATTTTACATATTCGTGTAAACACATCTGAGTATCGCAATCTGAAACGGACAAACCGATTTTGATCTGGTTGATTTGTTGTAATCTCTTTAGATTGAAACATAGAAATATGGAAAACGTAAATAAATACATTTTATGTTTTTAGAATATATCACCAATTTTTCTACTTGATGAAAGGATGGATGTGAGCAACTGCTACTGGTCTGATCAATTCCGTATTTCGTATCCTGATTCCTGTCACTTTAACAATATTGCCTAGATACATGGTCAGTTTGACTTGGTACTGAAGTATCGTCTAGAGTATATTACAGCAGATGTATCGTGTTTGGGCGCATCGTAATGGCCTCAATGAAGAGGATGTAAATAGATGGTGGTGTTTATTTTCTAGAGTTTTGTGTAACTATATGTTATTTTTAATATATTTTGGGATTAATCAACATTGCGGCGTTGAGTTGTGACACTCAACACGCAATGCCTCGAGAATTCGGTCATTCAATCATGAGGTCCACTTTCCTCTGCTTACCCTGCAATGTGCGGGATTCAATTATTACTATTTATTTTGGTTTTTTAGAAACGATGATATTTTATCAAAGTTGAGTACGAATTTCGGTATCCCGGTTTTTTGGTATCATCCAGATTTGAATAGCTAGGTAGAGATCCAATAACACATTTTAAATGAAACTATTTAAACCGGAAAAATCGCGTATATTTTATATTATACATTTTTGGAATAACACTTTACATTCGCCCATGCCATCTCAAATCGGATTATATATCGGATAGAGAAAGTTTACGATCATTTAACTCACATTATACGAAACGAAAACATAATTCTCGGTTAGAATATAAAAAATACAGTACAGTGTGAAAGTATAGAAATGCATTAGACTTATTTAATCCAAAGAAATGTCCACAAGGAAATATCAATTAAAAAAGCAAAAAATAAATCAAAATAGAGTGTTTTTTTAAATGGTAAAAATTGAAATTTCTAAAAAACACAATGTTCATAGACGCAGAGTTCCGTCCGTTGAGGCAATGCCTCCAGAGGTCAGCGGAAGAGGCGGAGTGAAGTGTCTTAATACTAGGCTCCCTCTGCCTATCCTGCTACATACGAGATACAGCGTAAAACTGAGAGACGCTGATAGGAGACGGGACAAGGGTTCTTACACAGAGTCCACCAAGATTATTTATAGAGGTAAAGACAAATATTCAACAACAAATTTATAAAGCAAGGTCCAAGCATGTTGCTAGAACTTTTGAGGAGAGCTCTACATTCGGAACTCGTCAGTTGGGAATAATGACGCTGGTTATCCCGCATTGCTAGAGCTCCTAACTAAACTGACGTTAAGTTCACCCAAAAAGCTATTCGGCGAGCTGTGTCTTCTTTGGACATCCACAAGTCAAGCGGGCCGGATGGATTCTGTTCCTTAGTTGTGTCCTGAACTAGATATTTATACAACTAGATAGTCGTTAGCGTGTTTTTTTGGATACCTTGTCAATCGAAGTAGTTCCAGACTCGTGGAAGAGTGATCTTAACCACCCGATTCCGAAGAAAGGCGACAGTTCTATTGCGACTATTGAATGCAAGGTACTGCAGCATCAATCAATTTTACTCCGAACATATGCACATGACAAATTAGAGGATCCTAGCATACATTGCAATGCATTCGATAGCACAGATATTGCCACTACGCTAATCTTTCTTGGAATAACGTCAACTAGAGCCATACTAAGCTTGTGTCATCTGTTGAGGCATCATTCGGGAATGTTTATTTAATATTATGTTCTCTGTGCCTACGTCGACATTTGGGTATCGATAGGTAAGTGATTTATTATATTGGATAAGAGCATCTTGCCTGGTTCTCTATTCTTTCCTCTAAACTTAATGCAACAAGAGTTCAGGTTGTTGACAGTTTACTCCAGAAAATTGCTCCACAATGTATGTAAAGTATCTACTATTTAGAATTAAAACGATATGATTAAAGCCTAATCTTACTTTTTCTATATATTCAAATTTTTCACACATAGATGACATCTGGTGGTAAAACTTAGTTTTATATTTCAAAAACTCATCGAAAAACCAGCCATTGTTCTTTAGGGTTTAATAAGTGTCCCTCCCTATAAAGTTTTATATTTTCCAAGTGACTTTTCGCTTAACTGGCACGTTCGAAACGACATACCTAGTAAAAGTATGTATATTATTCTGATTAAAATCATAACTATCGACGTAACGCCACAATAGGACCATTATTCGTATATTCACAGTGTCTTTAATTAAATCAGAGTGAACAAACTATAATTTTATGTAGAAAAGATCCCGCAATATGTGGCAGAGCGGTCAACATGGTAAGTAATGTTCAAACCTTACAAAGAATATTAGGTTAGGTTAAAGATAATTTGTTACAGAAAGGACTACTATTATGGACCTAGACATAGATATATTTAAATGCTATTTGAATTAAGTATAAGTAACTACCAGCGTTGCCAGACGATCCGATTTTAGCGGGACATCCCCATTTTAAGGCCAAAATTTAAGTTAAGTTAGCCCAAAAGTAAGTCTCGAACGGGCCAGACATGGTCCCATTGTTCGTTAATTCCCATTGTTCCACGTACTTAGATAATTCTTTTTTAATAACTTTATTTTTTTTTTTAAGTTACTAACAATTCCAGAAATAAACGTTCCGCTTTTTCCCTAGACAAAATCTAGAAACGGTGTTACCTACCCACAACTGGCAAGGAGGTATCTTTGATGTAAATACCTAAGTCAAAACAACCTACCTACAATATTGTACACCGTTTTGTTTTAATAATAAGTCATACCGTTTGTCAATTGTTTATTTTGCATGTAATTAAAGTTAAAACCATATTTTTTGTATCATTGACTTAAAACCATATCTATTACAGATAAAAAAAATAAAATGAGACAATTATTTTAGTAATTTAAATATCTTATGGCATATCATAGATAATATAGAAAAACTTATCTTAATAACACCTAATAATGACGTCACTTAAACATTATCTCGACTAACAAGTATATATCGCAGATATAAGTAAACTATAATAATTGTATTTATTATTCTATACAACAACACAATTCTAAAGTCGCTCAATTTTTCCACCATATGATTAAGCATCTAATTAACTTAACATAATACACGGAGGTTCGCCTCAACACAGCGTCCCTATTAATCGAGTTGCCGCATTGTTTTATAGAATTATAGCTCGAATAAAGAATATAAACGCAGCGGGCGGAGCGTATAACAGGAATATCAGTTTGATATCGCGAGGTTTGATTCGCCCTGACGCGAGACGCCTTGGGGCGGGGCCTCTGCGGAGAGGGGCGCTGCGCTGCCAGTTCGCCATATCATTCCGTGCGAGTCGCGGCGACGGTCGTACGCTCAGTGACTCCCGATACTTCCCTGCCTTGAATGTACAGTTCGTGTGTGATCGTGTAACACGTGCCGCTGTGGCATATTGTCATTTCCGTGTCTAATAAACCGCCAAAATTCGGGTGAAGAATCGTGAGCCGGTGCCGGCGTACGCCATGGCCGACGCCGACCGTGATTCGGACCTTGGGGACGACAGTCCCGTGGTAAGTTGTTAAAGTTTTTATTTGCAATTTGTTAAAACTTAAAGTTTGAGCAACATTTATTTGATGTTGTTGATTCATGTCGTTCTTGAATCTCTTGTTGTTGCTACCTTAATTGATAACATAAAAATGTAGAAGAGTAATTAAGTGTTTTTTACTTTAACTTGAACCATTCGTTTATGGCAATTAATTTGCATGGCAACCGTTGCGAGCCGCCGCAATCCGAAACAAACAATAAGTAAGCTTAATATTCAAATAAATATATTTAAGTATTAAGTTTTGTTACATGATACGATTTATATATTATATTTATTATATAATACCCATGTACCCATAGTATCTTTGTATGTGTTAAATGTCATAGATAATTGCAGTACCTGCAGTACTTAATGTTTATTATTTTTTTATTACACCATAGATATTTATTGAGTTTTATATGAAAATTATAATAATAACTTTCTTTACATGGCTTATTTAAAACTTTTTATAAATTGTGACATATTCATAACATCTGTAGTGCCAACTTAGGTAGTCAATAAAAGGCACAGATTAAATAATAATATCATATCATTTTTATGTGACGTTTTTATACGCACCGTAAAAAAAAACTACTACCAAATTTGCCTATTGATATCTAATAAATATAAAAATAAGTTTGTTATTTTATAATTACAGAACATTTTAATCACAGATTTACTGTACGTACATGATCTGATTAGGTTGAAATATTCAAACAATACTTCAAATTTGAAAACATTATATGTATGAAAAACACAGATTATCATAATCTTATCTAACAGTTTTTTTTTTTACATAAAATTATTCATTAAAGTGCTAGTTTTTTGTTGACAATTCAATTCGTAAGTATCCACAACTATTTGAATTCCAAGCTTTATCATAAACACGCATATTGCGATTAGATATCTAGTTGTAACAATGATACAAAGTTACATTCTAACTATATTTTGACTCTGGTTGAAACGTGTAATAGCTATTTACTTTAATATTGTTGACTTTTTACTACTTTTCTATATTTTGGACAGACATAAACATAGTAAGTATTAACAAAAAAATAAAACAAAGAATTTCATTACGTTGTTCCGATTTATTTTTATTTGTGTTTTAAAGGCAATAAAATTGTATAGTGCTCAAAAAGTTATGATTCTTATCTAAACTTATTTCTAAGGATAATAAAATTTTATAGAAAGCTTTTGTGTTTACAAAAAACCTTTTTTTATTCACAAAATGTCAATTGTTCCATTTATTTATTTTTTTAACTGCACATGTAGCGTCACTAGTCGGCATCTTTATGCAAAATGGCGTCGATACGATTATTAATAACAAAATCGGAGCCGGAATTTATTGTAGGTTGGCGGCAAGGGACCATGTGTGCCGACTTAGAAACTTGGTTTATTAGTGGAAGTATAACTTAGGAGGAAATAAGTTTGTGTATACTTAGAAAAAACATTGTTGTTTTACGAAATGTCGTCCCAACCGAATATTGGTGGTTCGAACTCAATTTTATAAATATAAGTTATCTCTGCATTTGTAAATTATTTATCTATATGTTTGAATAATTAAGTCATCGATATTTAATGTAAATTTGAGAAAGATTTTATCTATAGTTAAGTGATACTAATAAGTTTAATATGAACAGATTCGCGTTATTAAAAAGTAATTAATTGCATATTAATAGTTATTTACATTAAATTCTGCACATTTAATAGTTTAGATGCAACTTCAACCTTACCACTTAATTTAATAAGATTAAGAAGCCAGTTGACTTTAGTCTAACAATAAGTCATAAGTAGAAATATCTAGACAATATTTTTCATTCGCTGCTCGGATTATAAAATGGAATCTCATAAATATATTTTAATAGCTGGTAGGTAGGTACTTACAGGCTTCTTTTCATTTTAATTCTCAGTTATTTTTAGCTATCGTTACTTAAAATAACACTTAGGTAATACTAATGCACTAACGTGTCTAACTAATGTGTTTTGGTTGTCTTATTTACATATTTTGCAATTTTTCTTTTTTTTTTCTAAATGAACAATAACATTTATAAAACATAAATTTTCTTTATTAAATGATACTTGTTTCAGCAACATTAATTCAAGCTTAAGATAAATCGTTAATACATCAATCTCTATAGGTATCCACACATACTTTCTACAAGACGATCTACGTTTATCGTAATTCAAAACATATTGTAAATAGATATAGATAAGACTAGTTATTCTTAGAATCACTTTAAATTTTAATGATCAAACGGAAGTGAATGTGACGACTTCATTATAACCTACCTGCATAAGACATCGTTAGCATACTATTTCGGTCTAGACAAATATAATGTTTTGCGTTTGAGTCAATCATTTATTCAGCAAAGTGTCCGACGCTAGCGACATCTCACGGGAGGGCGAAGCTCACGCTCGATTTATTATCCCCACCACGGATGGGGCCACAAATTAATTAATCAAACTTAACTGTCAGTCAGTGCACAATCTACTAAACTTAGCTCGTATACTGAAGCCGGCTTCCCTTTCCTGTCGACGGCGCGACGTTTCATTAAATGAAATAATTGGCGACGTTTTAGATATTTTTTGTGTTGACAACACTATACGAATGGCGGTGGCGATTTTTTTTTGGAACAGATACCGAGAATTGTAAAAAGAATTATGGTCTTTTTTTAACAAAAATATCGACATCTTCAATTTCAATCGGATCCCATAATCAGAACCTAATTTAACTTTCATCAAACAACCCTTGAAGTGCATCCTTTCTAATAAACAAAGAATCATAGAAATCGGTTAGTGGGATATTGAGTTATTCATTCATTCATTTGTCGCGCACATACTTATCCTAATTTAAGACTTATGTGATTTTGTCCATATATACCACTGTCAGAAATGAACCAAATTAAAATGGGACCACACGGGAAGCACTAGTTCTCAAATAAAAAAGCATCATTAAAATCAGTTCACCGAGTCAAAAGTTCCGATGGAACAAACAAAAAAAAGTCCAATTGATTACCTCCTTACAGAAATCTATTATATCTATCCAAATAAATTTGAGGTTCATATGAAAAAAATCTCTTGAGTTTTCATTGTGGTGGCAGTAGTGGTGTGACGTATGGTGTTAAAAATTTGGGCAGGTGAAATTAGTTGCTACCTGGTCGCGTGCGCATCCCTCACAGTTTGTAGGTTGGCGCCTACCGTTTTAAACTGTCATTGTATAAAAACTATTTAGTCGTTTAGTTGAGTATCCTTTTCAAGACATTCGATATTAGAACTATTATTATACATTTTTTTTATTAGGCAAACGTTAAGATGTTGTTGTAATAAGATTAAAATATACTTACACGAGTTGCAGGCCAGTAGTGGTTCAGGGGCACGGACGTGTGATTGTATACGCGACAGGTTGTGGGCTCGATTACCACTCGAGGGAATGCAATATTTGAATTTTCATGATCTTGTAACGATGCAAAGCACTTTGTTGAGTTTCGCCATTCAACCCGCATTAAGCAGGAAACGGATATGTCTTAGTGGGGATGGAGTGTCGTAATACTAGGTTCCCAGGTTCCTTCTGCCTACCTCTCTATATGTAGGAAACACTGAGAAGCTCAAAAAATTGCATAGGTATCCCCATTTTTTCTATTAAGAATAGGTTCCTTTTTTTCGATTTGATGAGACCCCCTTTGTTGGACTATCGATTTGCATACAAATAAAATAGCTGCCTCAACAAAAGCACCTTTGTCACCAATCTGTACACAGAAATCGATTCGATGGTTTATCTCTTATTTATATTCAACATATCCATCGTAAATAGCATTGATATTGAAATATTCTTCATATTTGTAAATTATGCACTTAAAATAACTCCTACATTTTAATAAATATAGATTAAAAATTTTTTTTTTATGAAATGCTTATATTGTGATAATACAGTTGACTTTAAATATTTTTATTGGATTATATAAATAATATAAATTATTTCAATAATAATATTTCATTTTCATTATCTATAATCTAATATAAGCATTATTCACAGATTAAATAAACATCTGTAGTCTTTTGACATATGGATCATAATGCATCTATGTATTTGAAAGATGATGATAACCTGTATAACGTGACACAATTGTATTGTTGTTGTGGTGTGACATTCTATTAATAAGTTCGTTTATCTAATGGTGATCTTGATTCAATTTGAATGTATCAGCATTCTACTTGTATTAACTTAATGTAGTTTAAGCAAGCGTACGTAAGTTTGCAATATTATAACAATATATGACTTCGTGATGAATCGATTTTGATTAAATGTATCTATATATATATGCATTTTAAATGAAACTAACTACAGTAGTCTGTGGTCACGGGTGGACTACTGCAAAGTGTCCAAAACGTTGGGTTTCCAAAATTATATAATTTTAAATATACGCGATTAATCCGGTTAAAATAGTTTAAAAAAATATTTACTGAGGATTAAATATATTGTAAAATTAGAACTGACAAAGAAAATGTTCTCTTATGTATTCTTCATACATTATGCATTCTGTATAGTTTAATTAATACATTATAATCAAATAAACCCGTAGCAATTCGAAATACTTAATCGATCACAACATTTAACTGAAAAAAATATTATCAAAACACATTCTATATATGCAAAAACGACACCACACAACATATAGTTTATTATTACCTACATAAATTTCAAATTCCTACGAACGGAGTAAACAACGATGTTCTTTCATTTCCTATACTTCTATATCCGGCGCGGGTACCCGCATGAAACATTTCAATACCTTTCCTATTGCTTCATATAAACATTCATATTAATCGTGTTAATTAAAAATGTTGGTTAACGGTTTTATTTAATTTTATTACGGTTTATACAATAGCGTTTTGCCAAATTGATTGGTTTATGGCAAGCAATTTGTTAAGCATGAGGGCTGATTACAAAGTATCTATTGTATTTTCTTTTAATAAAAATGTGTTTTACAGCTTATACTATCGTCGTCGTCGTTGTTTGCTTGCTTTAATATGGAAAATCTCGTTTTTTTTTCTTAATTCCAGGGATTTGGCGAAATCTTCTCCACTCCGGGACTTCTTAACTATCTATTAGTTTATTACATAGATTACATAGATTTTAATAATACCGTTTCAAACTTCGTTCTCCTTGTAGCCATTTTTTTTATGCAAACTTAAAATATAACACTACTTTTTATTTTATTTTTCAAAGTGAATATGAAAAGAAAAAGGTTTTAAGTATTAATAATTTTATATCGGCAGTTTCAAATACATAATATAAAAATGAACCTTAAATTGTCTATAACTTTGCAAAAACTTGTTAAATTTAAATTTTATTTAGGTAGAACTCTATAATGCAACGAAAGTTTTGGTGGCATGTGTTTTAAGATTATACATTTTAACCAACCATTCAACTAACTACGTAGCGCAGAGGCGTTTAATTGTTTTATACAAAGATTATGTGTTGGATCCACATAGGGGATTTGTTTTTCGTTTTTATTATCGCGCTCAGTTAAATCAAAACGCGACTTAAGATTTCTGCCTCTCATATTCAAAGTCTCAAATTCAACCAGAGAATGGAGAACGGAGTTTCTTGACACTAGCTTCTCTGCCTACCTTGTTATATGCAGGATGATCTTCAACTTCATTTTTATTTTATTAAATATTGAGTATAGTTTCACTCAATTCTAGTCTCTGACTAGCACTACTTACGAAAGTTATAATGCAGTCGTTCGTGTCTATGTTTGTCTTCATTTCACTTCACATTAGTGCACAAGGTGTTCAATTTGCATATTTTAGACAGCCATTTGCATTTTATAATGATAGGGCGGCGGCTTTTGTTGCATATCATATGAAACAAGCCTAACTTTATGGATAGATATTTTAAAAGGTTTATTGCATTACATTTCTTAGTAAGAGGCCAGTCGTGGCGCAGAGGCACAAAGTGTGACTGTAAACGCGACTGGTTGTGG
>DWAE01000187.1:0-19772 GCA_018237945.1 Heliconius sapho
CCGTATCGCATCCTACCTACATTTACTTATATTGTTTAAAAAAAAAAAAAATACCCGCGACAAGGCTTTTTTAAAAAGCTATAAAAATGTTTTAAAATAAATATATTTTTAGACCACAAATGAGTTAAATATTACACGACTGCTTCAACTTTTTATCATAAATCGTGATGCAACTTGTTCTAATCTATCTTGGTACAATAAGGCAACTCCTGGCCTGTAAACCTTTGGGGAATTGATCTCCACTCGAATGGATTATTTTTAGGGTTCTGTACCTTTCAAAGAAAAAATGAATCTCTATAAGATCACTTTGTAGTACGTCTGTCTGTGTCTTTGTCGGTCAGGAGCCTTTTTCTCGGAAACGCTTGGAGATATCAAGTGGAAATTCAAACCATATACTCAGATCTACCGTTCCTTGATTTCCTGGAAAAACGCATATTTACATTTACTTAAAAAAAGATATACCCATTTATTTCGCAAAGAACGCGTATTTCGACTCTATAAAGGAAATCTAAATTAATAGAGTACTTCCTAGAATTATGAAATTTGGCACCCAGTATCAACATTCATCAACTGAAAATTATACGAATTTCAGCGCTTGTCCGTTTTTATTTATCCGCTCTGGGAAGCCATCACGTGGCGCGGCGTTGAGTTCCACCACGTAACGCGCATATTTCTAGTGTTCCAGAGAAACGCGTTTTTGATCATTTGAATATGTACGATGAAAAAATCACCATTTCCCTTATATTTTTTTGTACCTAAAATAACCCATATTTTCAATCGAAGCTATACACATAATGACTATATCTAAGGTCGGTTAAGCATGTGAGGTGTACAAAATTAGTTACCCACAATTTATATATCCACTAAATCATCTAACAAATAGCGTACACGGAATCAGTCCTCGCCATAAATAACCATCGTTAGCGACAATATTATTTACGAGCGGGCCAATTTTAAAGTGAAAATGATAAAATATATTAGGAAAATGATGCATGACGTTTTATTTTTAGTTGTAGTTTTATTTTAAGTATATATCTTTATTAATATTATACGGATTAAGTGTTTGTTTGGTTGATCGCGCTAAGCTCGAGAACTAGTAAAGTAGGCTATAGGCTATATTACATCGTGTTGCTCGGATGACCCATTGAGGATTTTGTTTCTTATTAACCTTAAAGGTGAAGATGCAAGTAAATTTTAGCTAGTGTTATATAGTAGTAGACACTTCGTTTTACGTTTGTCGATAACATTCATGACACTGAGTTGAGTGGCGGAACTCAACGCCGCCTTTTTATTCTATTAATCGAATATAGTACGAAGCGTATCACAAGCTTGCGACAATAAACGCGACAGGTTATGGGTTCGATTCCTACTCGAAAAAAATAATATATAATATTACATTATGACAGTACAGAACGAAGTGTCTCAATTCTAGGTTCCCAGACTCACCACTCTCCGTCCCTTACCTACTGCGTACGAAATATACCGTGAAGCTTAAAAAAATAATTTAATATATTATACATTCAAACTGTCGCCAGCCAATATAAACTTGCAAGGGATGAAAGGACAGTAATCAATAGGTAACGACGCAACTTAGCGTCTTTATCGCCCTCGATTGTACTGTAAAACTATCTTTTTATAATTTCATGCAGTTAAAACTTTTACTTTACATCGTTAGACTGGGGACTGTCGTTAAGACGATGGAAAAGAGGGATCAAATTTATATTTTACATACAAAGTTTTGGAAATTTGTAGAAGTTATTAATATATAGAAGAAACAAATATGTGTATAATATTTGCAGTGATAAGAGATAAAATTATGTAATAAAAATCAAATCAAATCAGCTTCACGCTGTATCCCGCACACAGCAGGGTACGCAGAGGGAACCTAGTGTTAAGACATTACGTTTCCTACTTTCCGCCGAGTACTGGAGACATTGTGTGTTGAATGGCGGAACTCAACGCAGCGCTTTGCCTCGACATCAGAGCGAAGAAATGAAAATATAAATGTTAATAAATATTTCACTTCCTCGAGCGGGGATCGATTTTACGGCCACACATTATGCTCCTGCGCCACGATTGGCCCAAAATTATATAATAATTATAATATTTTTTATTGCATTATAGCACTGATAACAAAGCGCCACACTGCAAAATGTAAATCATCAGTGTAAAAATGTATATATTTTTTTTTTAAATAAACTTGATGAAAATTTGACATTTACTGAGGAGGAGCACAAGCGTGCGACTGTAATAAATGCAACAGGCTGTGTGTTCGATTCCCACTCGGAAAAAAAAAATGTTTATTTCTTTGCTCTTGAAAAGAGGCAAAACGAAACATTGAGTTCGCCACTCAATACGCCATGCCTCTACTATTCGGTGGAAAGTGGGAAACGGAAGTGCCTTAATGGTAACGGAGTCTAAACATTAGATTCCCAGGTTCCCTCTGTCTATACTATATGCGGGACATGGCAAAAAGCTATAAAACACATGTAAAATGTTTTGATAACGCAAAATAAATGACATTCACATGAAATTCATATAATTTTGCATATTTAAAAGTACATAAATTCAAAAATATGTTCTCGTATAGGTATGTCACGTCATGCACCTACACGGCATACGCATCGATTTGTACATATTATTATTATTTTTTTTTAATACCTTATTTAACTTTCAAACAAAAAATATAGGTCAAACTTAGGTAACAAACAAAGTAGGTAGTAACAAAGGTATATCTTTTTGGGAGGTATGATACTACAGACAGACAGACAGACTGACAGCGTTAAATTCCGTCTTTCAACACAATCAATCCAAAGAAATCTGAAAATGGAGTATCTTGCTCAAGAGAAACTAATTCTTGTCTTGCCTAGTTTTAAGACACTTTGCTTCTTACTTTCTGCCGAATATGAGACATTGCGTGTTGAGTGGTGGAACTCAACGCTTTATTTTGCATGGACATCAGAACGAAGAAATTACTTGATTTTAAATATTTCATTTCCTTGAGTGAGAATCGAACTCACAATCGATCCCAACGCTACGACTGGCCTCGAAAAAATTAAAACAAGAACATTTCAAAATATTTCTATTGCATATCATACATTACTACATACACTGCAAGTTTATTTCAAGATTCGTATTGCATCACTCAACAAACGACGAAACAGGTGCATCGCGTGATTTGTATCTATTACCCTTAAGATATTGTACTAGAATAATACTTCCATATATCATAGTGGTACTTGAAAGCTCTCTAAGCTGATAAGATCCACTTTGAAATAGCGAGTTGTGAAATATGAATAGATACTATAGGGTTTGGAATAATATTTTTTTTATAAATGTTTATTTTGATGTTATTATGTTTTATGAAGCTTAATGTTTTTATACTTAATGGAACTTAGCGCTGCGTTTTGTCTTGCTAGAACGAGAAAATGAAAATAATTAATTCTCTCGAGTAGGGGACCGAGGTCACAAATATTACGATCGATATTTTTTCTTCTTCTTCACTTTCCCATTGATGTCCAATTAAGAAATAGATTAGATTTTTTGTTATATGGATATACAAAGCATCTTCGTATTCCTTTATTATTATTATTATAGCGGACTCAAAAGACTATC
Source organism: Heliconius sapho (assembly GCA_018237945.1). NCBI lineage: Eukaryota > Metazoa > Arthropoda > Insecta > Lepidoptera > Nymphalidae > Heliconius > Heliconius sapho. Next base: position 3,616 of record DWAE01000187.1, read on the forward strand.
CAAAAGACAACGAATGTATTTTTATAAATATTTACTTTAATATCAAATTTAATAGATTTTTTGTTAATTGTGCCTTATCAAAACTTTAACTCTTAGATAAGAAAAGTCAAAAAATGTAGCACCAGTAGTTTAATTTAGTTTTATGTTCTATAGAGGACCAGATATCGGGACAAGCTGCGTGAATTTAGAGCTAAGAGACTATTTTCACCACTATTTTATTTTGTTACCAGAATAAGAAGTTTAAAATAATAAAATCCTCCGACTGGGAACAGAACCACGACCACGATCGTCGTGAATTCTGTGATACGTACCACGGTGATATATATATTTCAGAAAAACAAAAAAGCACTCAATAAAGCTGGGGAAGCGAGCATTTTGTATAATAGAAATGGTAATCACTACTTGTTTGTCTCGTCGCGCGTCGACGTTGACGGATCGTGGACAAACTGCATTTAATAAAAGAGATTAATGGCTCTTATAGAAAATGCTAAAGTTATATAGAACAACAAAAGTGGTTTTATAATATGAAATTAAAAGTAGTATCACGATCAACTTATGGTAAACCATTTTTACAATATTTAACTTTCCCTGTCATGTATGTGAGAAGTAATTGCTAAACCACAGACAAAGAAAAGTACTTGTTTTGACGCCAGGTTTAAATTCTGCTCCTCGTGAAAAAGAGAAACTGAATAAAACTCCACAGTGACAAAATAAAATAAAGAACCTTTTTTCACGCTGTATCCAGCAGAAAGCAGGACAGGCAGAGAGAACCTAGAGTTGAGACACTCCGTTCATCGCTTTCCGCCCGATTCACGAGACATTATGTGTTGAGTGGTGGTGGCTCAATGTCAAGCTTTGTCTTATTACCAGAATACGGAAATGAAAACTGGAATGAGTTTTCATTTAGGAATCGAACCCACAACCGTCGTGCTTACAGTCATTTAGCGTGTTTTAATATTCTATCTCAAAAAAAAAATCTCTATATAAATAAAAGTTTTTAAGCTTTTGTTATTATTTCAATTATACTATCAAAGGAATATTAAGATCATATCGCTAAGAAACGTGTTTTAGATCACATCTTAAATGTCTGTAATTAATTATATTATAATGTTTTATTACTTAAAATATAAATTAGTTCTAAGAAAATAACTAGGTTTTGTTAAGTATACACGACTTATTATGTAATAGGCATTCTCTTCTTTTATAACAAATTGTGTTGAATATAAAATTCGACTTCAATAACCTTAAATTTATATAAAAAATTGTTAACTTTTCATCTTCTGCAGTCGGTCTCTCATGTCTGAGGATCTTGGTAGGCATCAGGGTTATACCTGGAGCGGATGATCAGCCTTCACCGGTCTTTATCCAGCACGTCTCTTATAACTACAAAAATTTGGAATATGACAAATGATCGGTCCATCATGATGGTGAATGACTGCGCAATCTTCTGTTTTCGGTTAACTTACAGTAATTATTAAATAATGTGCAGGATTATTTCTAAAAATAACCGTTAATTTAAAATGTATGCTGGAAGTACTACATACTTTCATAACGTATCTTATCTAACTTTTCTAACTTATCTTTTCATTTGGAAAATTTATCTATAAAATAAAAAAGACTTATAAATATCGTACATACAATATATAAATATATATGTATATATAAAATTATTAAAAATATCAATATTCTTCCAGTATTAAACTATATCTGTAATAGACCGAGCCACTTGCCGTGCATTTTTACTCAACGCACCTGACGTCACGTTGAAATGAAACACACTTTGCCTTGTAGACTGAATTGTAAGTAAAACAACTATTATGAAGGAGAAATTCCTAAGATTTCTTGCAAATTCTCTAACATATTAAAGAATAAACAGCATTTTCTCTATTATTTCTATATTCTCCACTTTTACCTGTTTTTAGGGTTTTAAGGAAAAAGGAATCCTTATAAGATCATTTTGCCGTCCGTCCGTATGTCTGCCTGTCTGTGTGTCATGAGCCTTTATCTCATGAACGCTTGGAAATATCGACTTGAAATTCAAACTATACTCAGATCTATGGTCCCTTGATTTTTGGAAAAATGTATTTCTACATTTACTTAAGTTAGCATCTACAGGTAGTACTAGTTCAAGAAAATATCTGATAACTATATATATTTGTAATGTCTACTTAAAGGCACCAGATTGGAAAAACGATAATACTTTCAATATGAATATATCTTCGAGAATGAAGCTCTATTTGTATTGTATTCATATATTCTAGTTTTTCAATGTTCGTTACTGTCATCTAAATTTTCGACACAGCGTGTTGAGTGGCAAAACTCAACGCTGCACATTTTCTCGTTACCAAAGTGAAGAAATAAAAATAATTAATTCCCTCGAGTGAGAATCCACATACATATCTCGCAATCGTGGCGCTTTCTAAATAATTTCTATTACTGTTAGATAATATACAAAAAATATTCTCAAACTTAGTTACTGTAAGTAATGACAGAAATTAAATTAAATATTGAATTGATTGTCTTAAATATTGAATGGTATCAAAACAGATTTAGTAATTTAATGAATAGAGAAGTTACTCAGTATTCGTCTTATCGCTCATTATATAATATAATAAGAGTAGGAAAATAATGGCTCCTTTTGGAAATGACAACTTCTCTCTCTCCAATACAAAAACCTCGTTTTATGGTTTAATATGAGATATTGCATGCTAAAAAGCGAAACTCAACTCCGCACTTTGCTTACCAGAGCTGAGCTCCTCGAGTAATCTCCTCCGAGTGGAGATCGAATCCACAACGCTGGATACTGTTCCACTGCGCCACGATAGCCTCGTATAGATAAGATTTATTTTTTAACTTGACTCTGTGTCCCTCACAAAGCAAGGGTAGAAGGAATCCAGGAATCTAGCGTAAGGATACTCCGTTTTTATTAATATACTTTCGTTCCCCACTTTCTGAAGAATTTTCGATGTATTGATTGTTGAGTGGCGGTACTCAACGCTGCGGTTTGACATACTAGAGTAAACAAATGAGAATATTACATCCCCGAGTGAGAATCGAACTCACAACCGTAACGTTTACAGTCACACGCAGGATAAGATAATTAAAAACATTATATATGTCTATTTCTGTATCTTACTTATTTATGTAATGTTACTTCTAGGAAAAACTAAAACTATTTTGTTTTTGTATATTTCGGACGTCGATACCACGAAAATAGTGGGACAAGAATAACTTACGTTTATTTATATTTGTTTTCTAACTTCATAACTCATTTTACAAGAAAGATTTACGAGTGAGTGGATTGTGAACATATCGCTTTCAATATATGAGTGATGAAAAGAAAATTGCTATACTATTTTTGTTGTGTGGAAAAATTATTTACATTTTGAGTCATCTATTTCATATTTATTTTATATGCCTTTTTATAGAAAATAAATAAAAATAAAAAATAAATCAGCTTCACGCTGTATCCCGCAATCAGCAGGATAGGCAGAGGGAACCTAGTGTAAGACACTCTGTTCCCCACTTTCTGAAGAATTCTGGAGGCATTGCATGTTAAGTGGCAGAACTCAACGCCGCACTGTGCCTCAACATCAGAGCGAAGAAATGGAAATATAAATTTAAGTAAATATTTCATCTCCTCGAGTGGGGATCGAACCTACAACCAGTCGGTTTTACAGTCACACTTTGTACCACTGCGCCACGACTGGTATAGACAATAACTTCACGCTATATCCTGCACAAAACAGTGTTGGAAGTAGAAACCGCGCTAAAACACTCCGTTCCCCACTTTCTGTTAAATATATTATAGAGGCGGAATTCAAGTAGAACAGAGAAATAAATATAATAAAAATATTTTTGCTATGTAAAAAATCTGCTCGCAACTCGAAAATCATCTATTTACTTTGTTAGTGAACTTGTCACAATAGTAATAAATACGATATACAAATAATTTTAATTTCTTTAGGCAGAGAGAACCTAATATTAAGACATCGCTGTGTAAGACGTCATTTTAACGTATCACGTGGTGTAGCTAAACGCCGCGCTTCACCTCACCAGGCTAGAGAAAAGAAAATAATTTCAAAATAAATAAAATACTACTAAAAGCAAAATTATGATAATAAAAGGCAAAAATTTTACAAAACATGTCCAACATTTATTTAAATGTAGCACATTAAAGGCAGTGTGGATTACAATGTTTAATACATGAACTAACGTATATTTTAATATAAAATAATTTAGTTATTATTAATAACAAATTGTTCTACGAATATAATATTAATAATGCTATTGTCATATTTTTACATCGATGTATAAAATTGGAATCTATAGGAACTTACAAGATACAAAGATTTCTTCTTTGCTTATAAGTGTATGTAGAATGCCTGTACTATACATAATGTCTTTTTTTTTACATTCACGCTGTAGCCGACGTGTACCCTAAGTGTTAGGTGTTAAGACATTCCGTTCCCCATTTTCCGCCGAAGGGTGATGGAGGCATTGCGTGTTGAGTGGCGGAACTCATCGCTGCGCTTTGCCTCAACACCAGAGCGAAGAAATGAAAATATTAATTATATTTAATATTTAAAATCCTCAAGCGAGAATATTAAATTATAATATATAAGTCAGTGTAAGTGAGAATGCCTAATATCCATAGACTTTTCTCCGTTTCCCGCCTGAATGTTTCGAACATTGCGTGGGTAGTGGCAGAACTCACCGCAACATTTTGTTTCGCCAGAGCGGGGAAATGAAAATTATTGAATCAAAACATACACTTTATATACATTTAAATATGTGATCTAAATCGACTCTTGTAGTTAGTTTTAACACCAAACATCACCCACGTATATAGTACATATACTCATAGGCTAAGCGTGCATTGCAGAGGTTTGAACTTAAAATTTATTTGTATTAACAATTACAATATTTTTTTTTTCAAAATCGATAGTACCATATTTAAACTGGCTGAGAAAAGTTAAACGGAGTGACATAACACTAAGTGATTCCTACAAAAATGCAAAAAAAGCTTTCTTATTACCAGTAACAATTGTCATAAAACCTGCAATACACGCTAACTCTAAATAAATGCTTCAGTTGGCTCGCAGCCACTTATTATTATACATACAAAACTACGTTAAACAAAACTTTCATTACTTTTAAAGTCGTATACAAATATATTTTTACTCTCTTGCGCCGGAACGCAAACGAACCTGTTCCCTTCACACTTATCGCTAACGTCTAACGTTACAGAATATACATTATTTGTTTTAACATCTAAATTTAATATCTGTATTTGTTTATTGTTCTCTGTGCTTACATCACTATCGATATTATCGTGGACATCGACCTGTACATCACTAGTGCTAGTACCATTTGCTATAACATTATTACGTTTGACGCTATCAAAATTTATTATATCACCCAAATTATCATTCAGTTCGTTTAAAGCAGCGATCATTTTCATACTATTGCGTCGAGTGTTTTCAACGTTTATTATTTCACCTATTTTGACCTGCTGCACTTTTGTATCAAAAACTTCTTTTACCTCTTTTAATTTTTTACTATCTCTATTAATAAAGAATTTTTGAGATGATGCTCTGTTGCTATATCTTCTCCAAAAGGAATCGGAAGTATTTTGGCTGCTGGAGAAACCAGTTGAAGTTGTAGTATTAAAAGTATCTCTCCTTTGCATATTTTCCCTCAAATTCCTACCACATCTCATCAATTTATTAATTCTCAACAGTTTTACAAAACCCTCTCTAAATTTAGATGACATTAAATTGTACAATATTGGATTTATCGCCGAATTTAAATATAGCATAACTCTACAAAAATACAATAAAATATAATAACCGTCTATACCTAACGACAATATTGTCTCTGGTGGGAATACAATGATCCATAGAGTGAGAGCTTTGAATGGTAGAAGACATATGAAGAATGACAGAACGACTGTACCGAGCATTAGAATTACTTGTTTACGATATCTTATAACGTTACCAGCGTTGTTTGGATTTTTACTATGCTGTGATATTATAATTGGATTCTCCATCAGGTTCTTCGCGATGACGCTGTAGAGGACCAAGAGCACGCCAAGTGGTATGATGAAGAAGACAGCGATGATCAGGATGAAGAATAATGCTGACCAGAAGGTATCAGCTTGTGTTAAACAGACAGGTACTTCGGTGCCATCTTGATACTTCTCATGTGTGAAGGTAGCGACTCCCAAAATTGGACTGTGAATAGAAACAATAGAATTAAACTATCATATAAAACTACCATATAAAACTATCATAATAAATAATAATTTTTGGTTGACTTTTTTGACTTTTGTTTTGGTTGACTTTTGTAATATTTTAATAAAACGTTTTCAACACATAAAAAGTAAGTTATATTGAAACGTAATAGAATATCAATAATACTGATAAAGGCCTATACATTTAAAAGTAAGCAGCACGAGCAAACACTCGAGTCCTATGTAGAACTTAACTTACTGGTGAGCTATAAAAGTATTTTTCCTAAGCAGAAATCGAAACGTTTATGAGGTTTTCCTTTTAACTCGATTGTATTAGCGAATGTATGTAAAACAAATGAATCTGAATTGCTTAAGGGTGGTTCATCAAGAGGTAAGTGTATAATTCCTTAGAAGAGTATAAATCACCTGTACTTTGGAATAATTCCTACATATTGTGTTGTTGTTTCTAAATAATATATTTAAGGTTATGTATGTTATTTTTTTCAGTTTTACGTTTATTTTTTTAAGTTTTAAGGCATATGAAACCTAGTTTTGGCCTAGTTTAAACCTAGGCACTCTGTTCCTTACTTTCAATAATAATTTATTTCGCCGAATGGGAATCCAATCCACAACCACCGCTTTTACAGCCAGGTGATATCTGTGGTTTGAATATGGGCAGAATAAAACTTACAAAGTTCCTTACAAGTGCTCATTTACAAATTCAACTACGTTTATACATATATATCTTTTATACAGTTTACATAATAATTACATTATTCAATATGTATGTATAATTAATGCTATTTTACGTTACACAAAATATTATCCTGTATTTTATCGCAGCTTTTGTCAAAAGTTTCACCCGTTTTTGGGTGACTGACATACAAACAGACCACCCAGCTTCAAGTGCCAGATATAATGGGGTAATAATGTTTCGCACAATGTACTATAAATCGGCGGCGTTCGATGTACAATGCAACGTGCATTCATTGTTCGTGAGTGCGGTCCTGCATGATCAAGTTTGTTGGAATTTGCATATGGTCTGAATTTATACTATGTAATGAGTATTGCCATTGTAGTACAGTGGAACGCAGATAGATAGGGGTTCGAATCACATTTGGGGGATTTTTTTCCATTTCACATGTTACAACAATAAAGTACGGCGCTACTGGCAGCTACTCAAGAAGTGCTATTTCGATTTTAAAGAGAAAGATGAACAGGGTGTTTTGATACTGTGCTGATTTTTTTGGAATGTAAAATAACTGGTTATAAAATTATTGATTCAGTATAGACTTTTTTTAAAATTATATCGGTCTGATGAAAAATATTTTAATTCAAATACTACATTTACAATTATTAAATTATTCCGTTCTCGACTCTAGTATTCTAAGTAATATTTTGAAAAGTAAAAAATATTCAAAATTATTTTGATTTTATTAGCTCATTTTATATGCGTATCTGTTTCTTTATGTAAATAAACCAGATTCCCATTAATACACTTCCGTCTCCCACTTTCCGTCGAATCTGGACGCATTTAAACTCAACGAATTTATAATTATCATTTTATTCACACACAAACATAATGGAGTAAAAAATATTCTACTTACCAAAATTATCTGGAAAAGAATAATTTAAAATTAATATTAATTATAAAATTTTAATTACTTTTTTGTGATATATATTATATAATTAAATGTATAACTTGAAAATGTCTTACTCAGAAGGTATGTATGTATATGTTTTTATAAGAATATTATTTTTAACATTTTTAAACTGTTTTTCCACACTCAGGAAAGAAAAATACTAATAAGAAAACGTATAAAAAAATTAACGTAGCGGGATTTGAACCCGAATAGAATAATGTTATTTTAAAGTAATTTAAAAGTGTAGTAATAAATATTTTAAAATTTTAAATGTTTTATTTTCGTTAAGCAAAAAAGCAAATCTTTATAAAATTAATTAATAATATTTGTGCCTGCAACAACTTTGACAAGAAATGACAGTAAAAATAAAACATCAAACAACATTTTTTGCGTTCGCCGTATAATTTTCTTCAACAAAGCAAATCGTATAACTAATTTATAATCTAGATAAAATATTCCATTCAATATTTTGGTCCACACAATCAGTATACACGTAAAAATTGATGAATCCTATTCAAAAAAACTTCAAAAATAAGCCCCAAGTTGGATAGTTTCCTACATTTATCCACTTCAGTTTTATAGAAAAAGTTTTCGCGATAAATTTTTCTGTACACAAAATTAACTTCATCACACGAAGCTCTCTGGGAAATCGTAATCTACGCTTTTAGACTTTTGGAAGCCAACAACGCAATCCACTTTTATTTTTTGGTACGACACACACTTTTTATTAGGGTCACCCTCAATACTTTTCGCTTTAGCGCTGTTTATTAAAACGCTACGTCTAAGCGATAGGTTGCGAGTTGATTCTAATTCGATGTCCGATTTGTTTCTAGAACTAACTGTGGAATGTCCGATGAACTTCGCTGTATCTCCCCTGGACTCCTTCTTGTCGTTTAGAACGTCTTCTAACATGCTGCCTTCACTCCTCATTCTATTAATTATTTTCGTCTTTGGATTTGAACATACAGGAGCTGATTGTTGCCTTATAAATCGTCTGTTCGAGAACATTCTATCGAAAAACCTATTACTTTCGTCCTTACTATCTTTACTTTCAGATTCAGTGTCGCTTTTGTCTAAGCTACTTCTATGGGTGAATAGCTTCTTCAAGCTGTTCGTAGTTCTAGATAAACTACTGCTTGTCGTCGAACCATTCGTCATAGTTCTCTGAGCTCGTCTATTCTGTGTCTTTTCCGAAGATTTTTTATAACAAATGCATACTTTACAAAAACCTATACGGAATTTTGACGACATTAAATTATATAAAATAGGGTTTATAGCGGAATTTATGTACAGCATTATTCTAGAGAAATATAATAAATTGTACCACTTTTCTGGACTAATGTTATCAGAGAGCTCGGAAGGTGTAATTATGATCCACAAGGCGAGCACCCTGTAGGGCATTAAACAGAGAAAGAAGCACAAAACTACTGTCCCAAGCATTAGTATCACTTGTTTTCTCGCTCTAGCGTTGTAAGGATCTACAGTCTTATTAAGCACAACTTTTGAGGCGGCTGATATTAAATTTTTGGCAATAACAGTATATAAAACTATGAGAATGATTAAAGGGAAGAGGTAGAGGAAAATTATGACCATGACGAAGAAGGTGATTTGCCAGAAAGTGACAGCTTGAGTAAGACATTGGTAGAAGGTCCCATCCAGTCTCGTGACGGTGTGCATTTCAGCAATCGCCAGGATTGGGCTGGAAAGAAGAAAAAGTTACTATAAAATTCCTAATTATTTACAATTATCTACATTAAGTCGTCGCGGTCAGATTGGTAAAAAAGTACATATTATATAATAAATAAGAATTTCTAAAGTTATTGTTAAACTATTATTATTATTAAAAAGTAGTTATAATTAAACAATCAGACCACGACATAAACAATTATCTAAACTTTACTCAATAAGATCATGAAAAGAAAATAAACGACGCAAATAAAACCGACGAATAGTGAAAAAAATACCAAGTGGATTACAATATGTGATGTGCTGTAAAATTTAAATTAATATAAAAAATATAATTTTATTAAAAAAGAAAAAAAAATCTTTAATAATATATGTATAAAATAAAGAGAAAAATAAATTTACACAGATAGACAGTGCGAAAGCTCGTGACAAGTGCCCAAAAACAAAGCGTTCCGTACACATAAGCGATAATTTGAATACGTACGAACCTTGTATCGTAAAGGGTTCTTATTAAGCTCTTTTAGTAAGCTTTTAAATTCCTATAACACTTTTACTGCGTCCTTTTTCCCGTAAAAGTGTCACTTGCAAATCACTTCCACAAAGAACCAAATAAATAATTGTATAAAATAGATATTCAAAGCGATTTTCGCGATTGACATACACAATATGTTTATATTTTAATTTGTTAAATAGAAATATGTTGCTTATTATTTTTTAATATACAACACTTAAAGTATTATTAGTTATATCGAATCGGTTTCTTACGACAATTTTATATATTGATCATTTGGTGCAACAGTGACGTATTTGCACCTTTTGATGAATTGTAAGCCATTAACACAATTACAGTTTGTAAATAGTTCCTGACATTTATACATTGCTGACATATTTTTTTTGTAGTGTTGTAGTTACATCTTTGTTGCACCAAATTAGTTATATGGTGTGTTTCTAATATTAGCATTCAAAATATGTTTTTGCTTCACGGTATATCCCCCACAGTAGTTTAGGCAGAGGGAACCTGGGAACCTAGTGTTAAGATACTCCGTTTTATTATGTCACTTCTGTTTTCCACTTTCCACCGAATACTGGAGGCATTGCGTATTGAGAGGTGAACTCGACGCCGAAGTAATTTAGATTGGGGGACAGGAATTAAGTGATTATCGATCGTCGCTTTGAAATTTATTTAGATAAGAACTCAGTGAACCTAAATTTATTTTTTATCTAACCAGACCGAAGATATGACCATGCCTTGTCCTTGTCTTGTAAACTGTTATTGCATATTATTATAGAACATTGTTATTATAGCTAATAGGTCTAAAATGAGCAAAAAGTGGAGAACGAAATATCTTAACACCAGGCTCTCTCTGCGAACTTGCTATAATTATACTGCTATAATATGTATCTCACATGAGAAATTTAGATAATACGATGTTACGTTGAGCTCTGCCACTCAACGCACAATAGCTCAAAAATTAATGGTAAGTGGACAACAGAGGGTTTTAACACTAGGTTCTTTTACCTATCCTGTTGTATGCGGGAAACAGCGTGAAACTGATATTGGAATAAATTTTAATAAACTCGATACAGTACGTTTGTATCTAACGCTGTAGTATTATGTGTGAATTTCCTAGAAATTCAGTAGGAAGCCATTTATTCTACACCATTTGTTCACTTGAACAATGTGCTAGCATGTGCCAACGCAAATCGCAATATGGTCCAGTGATCCACAGTGTTAGGTATGTAAGAGAAGTGACACTATAAACTTTTTATTACTATAATTGCTATATTTATTCACTATTTTTTTTAGTGGGGAACGGAAGTATTTTTATCGATGTAGGTACCACATTCGTTCTGCTTACCTGTTATGTAAGGGACACGAAAATATAACAAATAAATATTTTCTTTGGAAACACTGCCTATATCATGGTTATATCAAGACCCTTCATTCTCTACTCTCTATCTAAATTCAAGAATACGGCAACGGAAATTAACGGTGGGGAAGTAAAAATTTACCACGAGTGCATACGTACGTAAAACATTACGTTTACAGAGCCACGATGGCTCCCTTCGATCGTATGTTTATCATAATAAAAATCTCCTAATAGCCTATTTATTGTTTTTCACCTTTATGGATATTTTCATTATGCGGTTGATGAAAGGAACTCCTTGCTTGACCAAACAATATGTTAAAAAATAGTTTGATTTATTATTTTAAATAATTGTTTAATTACTTCATAAAATCAGTAAGATTGACAAAAATATAATAAAATTAAATAAAAAAACAATAGTGCCGCTGATTTAAAAGTAAGGTTAATATAATTTTAATTTTTTCAACTATGTAACAACGAAATACCAAAAATATATTTAAAAACTAAATAATTAAGAAAGAAAAAGTGTAGGTTCTTCTTATTTTACCTTGCCAGTTCTAAAATACTCCAAAGCCTGCAAAGAATCGCATTAAAGTACCACCATCTATTATTTACGGAAGAAACCAATATATCGGACAGTATTAGCTCGACGTTAATACATAATGTATATAAGATGGTGTTTTTCTAATAAAATTCTTGCATTATCCCTTTATATTACAAAACATGTATAGTTGATATTTTTTTTGTATCACGCTCTATCCCGCATATAGTAGATGTGTGTGTCTATCTAAGACAGAATTTAGTGTTAACACACCCCGGTTCCCACACACTGCCCAATTTCGAAGAGTTGTATGATGTTGATTAACGGAACTCAAAGCCGCATATTGTCTTCTTAGCGAAGTGTGGTAATAAAAAAAAAAAATTGTTTCGAGTGGGAATTTACAGTCAGACGCTGTAGCACTGTGCAGTGACGGCCTGTTTTCTATTATTTTTATATTTTTATATTCTTTTTTATCTCTTTTATTTGATAGATTGAATCTCTCTATTATGAATATTTGGCAGATACCAAAAATTGGACCCGCAACCAAATATGGCTGTCTATTTATATAAAACCAACAAGACGATGGGAATTCCATTTCCATTTGGAAAAAAAAGTGTAATTCTTCGTTCTGTTAACATTACAAAGAGCGACATTGAGTTCCGCTACTCACCTACATTGTCGCGAAAAATGGGAGTGCGTGGAGAGTGGAGTGTCTTAAAACTAGGTTCCTTTCGCCTACTCTGCTATATGAGGGATATAGGATGCATCTAAAAAACATATTTATGATGACAACTAAATCTAAAAGTCCTCTAGGAAATATAAAAATCACCTTTTAAATTGTAGCCGTAGTTTCTTATTGGAAGCAAAACTTTAACTTTGTAATTCACAATCTATATATGAGATATTAATATTATTTTTATAAGATTTCATTTCATTATACTCATTTTTTAAACTTCGCTCTGTCTTGCTAACAAGAGAGGGTGAAAAAACTTAGTGTTAAAACATTCCGTCCCCGTCCGTACTTTCTGCTCAGTTTTCCAGATATTGCGTGTTGACAGGCGGAACCTAACGCCACGCTTTGTCTTGTTTACCATAAAGAAGAAGTTTCCAAAGTACCGAAGAGGCTTCCGTACCCGTAACCGTCACGTTTACATCCAAACCCTAATTTACTGCGTTACGGCGGTCTCTATTTTTATAATAATTTATGTTCCGTTCATTATGAAGTAGGTCGTTGTGATGCAGTAGAAAAACATCTTTAAGTTATAGAGATGGTTGTGGGTTCAATTTCCCCTCGGAATAATTACTATATTTGAACTATATTTAATCCCTGATTAGGTAACGTGACATTGAGTTCCACTACACAACATTCAATGCAACGAAATTGAGGCGGTGATTAAGAAATGAAGTTTATTAACACTAAGTTCTCTCTATCACTCTGTGAGATACAACGTAAAGCTATTATATAAAAAGCCCTCATGGTGTGGTTAAGCTCTGCATTCTGTCCTTATAACTTTCCTAAGCCTAAAAATTATATAAATATTTTTGGCACTGGAGCTATCAATTTTAGTTACAGAATATTATAATGGCGCGTATCACTTGTTTTCATTCATGTCCAAAATTTACGAGGGTCTTTTATATAATGTATAAATCCTAATAATTGTGTGGGAAAATAATAAAGTGATATATTATCGAGGAATTTTATTTGTATTATATTTTAATATTTCTGACTACATACGATTTTTTAGCTTCACACTTTAGACACTCCGCAGCATTTTGAAGACATTGCGTGTTGAGTGGCGGTACTCAAAGCCGCGCTTTGCCACGGTACTAACGCACGCCTAATGCCCATTGTGCCCTTATAACTGTGTGTGTGTAACTGTAGGCACTTATAATTATGTACGGCAGGAAAAATCTTCCATAAAGGAGTATCGAACCCATTACCTACAGATTAGTATTTGAAATATTTTGTGTTCCATATTAAATATATATTTTGTAAAGTTTCTTTTAATATTGCTTAGAGGCCGTCGCAATGTAGTGGGACAACGAGTTATTGTAAACACGGCGTTTGTGCAATCGATTCTATCTCTTTAATAGGTATCTAAATCTACAGTGTCACGAAATTTTGGCGAAAAGCGATTTAGGAATGTCTTAACACTGGATTCTCTCTGCCTATCCTACTATATGCTAGGTATAGCGTGAAGCTGTAGTCATGACACCGAATGGATAACCTCCTTTTCTTATAGAAGTCGGTTAAAAATACATTACACGAATCGTTTCCACTCACAAATCGTATGTTACTCCAGACCTACAATACACTATGTACTAAACAATCGGTATACAAAACTCTGTTAAAGTAAAATATTTAATATATGAACTTTACTTGCGTGTGTCTTCAACAAATAATCTTTTGATGAGTGTACAAAACTTTTGTTCAAAGATTCTTTTTATTTATTTTGTTTTTCTTAATTTAATCTTTTTCCTTAACTATCTTCACTGTTTAGCTATATGCTATCCAGTGGCACAATAATGCCACGATAGCCTCAGTTTAGTCCTAAGATAAAAAAAATTGTGTACTTAACCTTACGTCCAATAAGGTAGGCAGAGTAAACATGGCTTTAAGACTCCATTCACTTTTAAAATGAATATATTTCATTCGCGAAAGAAAATTGCACCCACAACCGACGCGTTTACATGCGCTGTTTCACGACGATCTCCTTTAAGACAATTTATTAATATTAACACATTAAGGTTCATTTTTTATTTACTAAAAAAAGAGAACACCACCAAGAGTATAGAAATACTATTAAAAAAAGAATCACTTTATATTTGAATAAGAGAACGCAACATCATAAAATCTGCCCACTTTCAAGCTTTTGCCGTCGATGTCATTGGAAAATTAATTTTTATTTACTCTGCGAATTGGTTTTCGATACCAATAAACATCACTTCGTTTAAAAAATATTGAATTGTTTGTAGTATATTTTTATTTATGTACCATATTTTTTTTATAGCGTTATGCGGTGCTTAACCACGCTTCAACCAGAGCCGGGATATTAAAGTAATTAATTTATTGTAAGTATCGTCTAGATAGTCTAGTCTCGTCAACAATATTGCAGTGTTCTTATATTTGCCATTATTTATTTCAGCCTACATATCATTTCTTTAGTTAAAAAAAAGTTACCTAAAGCGTTCGAATTTAAAGTTTTAATGTCTATTGTTTACTGTTTTACTTAAATAAACAGAATATTTTTTTAGATATAAAGCAAATTCAATTTATAATAGATCGAACCCACAATCATTGTGTTTTAAAGACTACGCAACGATGGTGAAAAAAAAAACGAAAATACGAGTAGACGTCGATAAAAATGTGTATGAAGATATACAATTTTTATGATATGAATATAAATGTATTTTAGTTTTGATTGCCAAATTTTATCTATAATACATTACATACATTTTACATATAAATAGGTAATAATACCGATAATTTACGATCAACTAACGTTTTTTAACGAAAAAACTTCTTCCTAACTACCTCCAAATGGTACTAAGTAAAAAGGGAGCAACAAATTTCATACTCTATTAGTTTCTGAAATATTATATTTAGTGTCAAAATAACAACTAATTTATTTCGACTGGCCAATTCTATCTTTTTGTGGGGGAATGGAAATATTATTTTATGAAGAAAAAGTTTTATAATTCCGAGATACTTATTATAAATAGATATATTAAATATATTGAGTATGAAAAGTATTACTCAGGTTTAATATAATGTCGATTTTAAGAGCGATATTTTTCTTTGTGTTATATTTGTACTAATATAATATAGCGGAAGAGTTTGTTTATTTATTTGTTGGTTTGTTTGCTTAAACGCTAATATCAGTGGATATATTGGTCCGATTTTCTTATTTTTGGTTTTGTATGAAAGCTACGTTCTTCAGAAGTGCTATAATAATATAGCCATGGTGTAAGTCTTAGTTAGTCTTAAATAACGAAATAACAATAATAATGAATACTATTAAATTTCTTTAAGCGCGTGGGGGGAAAAATAGTAAAATATGTCAGTACATTGTATGGAAGAAATGTTAAAATTTAAAAAAATAGCTTCACGCTGTATCCCGCTGTATATAGGGTAGGCAGAGGGAACCTAGTGTTAAAACACTCCGTTCCCCACTTTCTACCGA